>CABFOW010002586.1:32034-97456 GCA_902141385.1 Timema californicum | reverse complement strand
TGTTGAAGATATTTCTAGCGGCCCGTCTAAAACCTTACTCGTGGAATTAAGGAAGGTATGTAGGTAGGTATATCCTAGAATGTAGGATTTATTTTTGAAACCAAAAGAAGTCAATGAATGTTTCATCGAAGACTCTATGTCTTCTCTACCCACAAAGGATAAAGTTCTATTATTTACCGACTACCCATTCGATACCTACATTTCACCATATGTAGTATTTCCTCCCATTGTTTGGGATGAATTCACCGCAACAACAAATCGTACTACCAACAGTTGCGAATTATTTCATTCAAGACTTAATGCCTCATTTTATAACAAACAAACATGCCAACCTCCACGTAGTGTCTCCTGGGTAACGCTGACAGGCTGACGGAAGACAGGACCCATTTTACCTAAACCCTTTTTCTAACCGGGACCCATTTTTACATGACTTTGGCAGACGGGACCCAATTTACCAACCCCAGTCCAATTATACTAATTGTATAAAGATGAGTAGGTTGCAATAGGGGTTAAATAAATTCAAATTTGAGTGGAAAGAGAATGAGAAAACCTTTTATGACAAATACACCTAAGATACCAGTCTAGATGAACACAGACTTCTCTGTCACTGTAAAATAAAAATAAACTAGTTTGATCTTCAATCAGTGTGTTCACCGATGAGGGTAAGTATTAAATACTTTTGTTTACCTTTTAATTTTTTCAAAACTTGTTTATGTTTTATTTAAATACATTATTCTACTATTATTCCTCAAGGTACAGTAGAAATGTGTTGGTCGTTGGTCTAATGGTTCAAGGCGTTGTTCTTGTAATAGATGGACGGGGAGTTTGGTGTTATAGTTCTAGTTGGGTGTACTTAAGGTGGTTTTTACTAATTATTTTCCCACTTTACCTTCAAGAAAATGTTGTTACATTTCCTTTAGAGTCAAATCCACCTATCCTTAACACATTAACATAGATAATACATATGCGTATAGCCAAAACAAATAGTGAGACTGTGTCAAAATACAAACAAATTCTTCGTTAAACCTCTTTTATTCTATTGTAATTTGTTATTGTAGTTTAGTTATATTTTTGTTCTTCTCTACTTTATCTACTTTATCAGTATTCTACCGTTGTGAATAAATTAAATTATAATATCCTTATAGATTTGTATTATTATTTATATTATTGTTGGGATTTAAAGATGCATCATTAATAGGATTATTATTGTCTTAAACAATTAGTAACTACTAATCGCACTAATGAACTCTTAAAATCGTATGTTTTGATGATTTATTCAACGTTCATGATCCAAACCATTAAAGTGTCTAAATTTGATTTGTGTGCTGAGCACAGTAACATCATATTCGTCATAAATATGGAAAAGAATAGTTTTTCACTAAACCTAAAAAAACTATCAGTATTTTTTTCATGTTTTATCTCATTCAATAATATACGCTTTATTTTCTCATGGAATAGCGACTCGCAGATATAAAAATTTATATAGTTTATTTTCCGTGTGTGATTCAATTTAGGTCACTTATATCTGTGATCTCTCTGTTAGAAGTAGTTTATATTATTGTCTTTTCAAGAAAAAGTTCACATAATATTAGTATAAATTTGAGGATTATTTTTTAAAACTCTAAATATATTGAAAAATGCTCCAAAGATTTTATTCAAAGCTGTTATCTGGGGACTCTATCTTATATAGTCAATAGTCATGTTATAAAATAAATTATAAAATAAATTAATTTATGGGTATTTTACTTACGAAAAATTTTGAAAATGTTGAAACATTTTGAAAAATGACATAAAAGCTTTAGCTCAAAACTGGTATCTGGGTATGGTTTTGTAGGATAGATAAGAATATATTTTGTATATTTATATATATTTTACAGATATAAATAATTTGAGAGCAGTTTAAAATAAATAATTAGTTTTTGAAAATTAGGATTTAAAAAAAATATTTGAACAATTATTTTACTTTAAATACAGGGTGTTCAACAGGAATATATTGGGAGGTTGCGGTATTGATTATTTTGATTATTATGAGTATAAAAATTCATACACGCATGTGTTCAATTCTCAATGGATGCGTAGGTACAGCTGTTTCAAACTGGTGCGTGAAAAGTAATTATTAGAGGTTATACTTTAAAAGACTTGCCTGTATTTATCGACTGTTTGAATGTTAATATAAAACACAAATAATTTTCATTCCACAATACATTTTTGAAAACCCCACTGCCAACCTCAATTCACTTTACAACACTCGTGGTAATAGTACGTGTTATTCTTCCGAGGTCGTTTTGGCTTTCTTTTATCTATAATTAAAGCGAGCAATTCTTCTCTTGTATTTACCTTTTCTTTGTATACTTCACTTTTCATCCATCCCCACAAACCATAATTTAAGGAAGTGTGGTCTGGAGACCAAGATGGCCAAATAACGGGTCAAACATGATTGATCCATTGTTACGGGAAAGTTATATTTAGACATTGTGTCAGCTGACGACTGCAATGTGGAGGAGCTCCATTATTCTCAGGGATCATACTAATCCTTCAATAGGAGTGAAAGTTCGTTCGTTTTGCAGAAAATTGTATATAAATGTGCCCTGTAAGCTAATTTTGTAACCTAACAGGCCCAATCACCTGATTGTTAATCATACCACACCACACGTTGTCAGAGAGATACTACTCACTGTCGGTTGGTTTTATCCGGAGCACCGTTGCGAGTTACGTGTATTGTTGGTGAAATTAGCTTCGTCGCACCAGCGCCAGTTTCAAACAACTGTCTCTTCACGTCCATTGAGAATTGGACACGTGTTTATAATATGAACTATTTTACTCAGAATATTAAATACCACAACCTCCCAAAACATGTACTATTCCTTCTGAAACATTATGTATAAGAGAAGTGGGTTCCCTGTTCTTAACAAGATGATATGTTTGTTTTTATGAGCAAATATTTCTTAATATGAGTTCACTGAAAACACATTTTTGAAAATGTTCCAAGCTATGACACACTATATGCTCAATTTTTTTCAGATTATGTCTTAACATTTATTTATTCACTATTAATAATTTTGTGAGGACATGGAGCTCTGTTAGTATATAAACATTATTTTAATATTATTTAGAGCATTTTAGTATAGTAATATATGTTTTAAGGAGGGTCATCATAGTATGTTTCTATATATTTTGTTAGTCCACCTGGTCTCAATTTCTATGGGCTCATGCCTGTGGTTGTCGAGGTACAAATTAAACCGCAAAACACAGAAACTTTTCAAATAATATATTTGTTTGCATTGAATTAACATATTTTTAGTATCGCGTCTTACTACCTGTTTAGGATGCACTCATGTGTACTAATTACATTAGTGTGTTAGGAATTAGTAAGGTTGAATTTAGAGTTCTAATAAGGTGCCATCAGGAGGTTCTTTATGGATTAGAACCGATTAAAACTGTTATTTTTCGCTCCATAATTTTGATAAAAAGCTAGTTAAAAATATATATATTCTGCCAACACGTCTACTACCTGTTTAGTTTATGTACATATTTTCTAGTTGCGCTAATGACCCAGGGATGGGCCAGGTTGCATTTAGTGGAAGTGTATCTGTAGTTTCGGAGCGGGGGAAGTGGACACCATTTAGTAAAAGCCACCGTTAGTATTTCAACTTGGATCCAAACCCCAAAGCCCCCTCCCCCGGTGTCACCCACAGCTTAGTCTATTGCGAGAGTAACGCCTTACTGTACCTTGTTTTTAGTGCAAGTGATTAGCTTGAAGATTAGAAAACATAGGATTGCTTAGTGAGAACGAACTCCTGGAATTCAATACACGTGTTCATACTGGAAGTGGCTTGAGAGTTTCCGTGGGGCTGGCCACTATTGGGAACCCGCTAAGCGAGTCAACTTATAGGAAAGAATATTTCAGTAGTCAGGTGGCAACCATTCATTTAGCAATAGAACTGTACTATTTGATCTATGGTAATAGATAATGAAAAGATTATCAGGGCTGCATTACAAAGAAAAGCGTTGTGAGACTCTAATTACACCTTCACAAGAGTGTGGAAGAACCAAAAAAACTGTGAAGAAATTTATATTTTATTAAATTCATGAATCAAGCATGATTAGTAAACACTAGGTATTTCATTGAGACATTAGAGCCATGTTTTTTATTAAATTTAATTTCCTAGAGATTTTTGATATTGAGGTGATGAACCAATGCCCTTCAACACTGCACTACGAGCGCTATTGTCTCTTATAGTTATTTACCTCTGGCTATTCAAACATGGCCACACTTGTGGCTACTTACTAACCAAGCTTCTAACCCCTTAGACACAAGGAAAATATTTAGCCTCTAACTGCCAAACAAACATCTAGCTTCTAGCCACCAATAAAACCTATAGCCTCTAATCACCAAGGAAACTTTTAGCCTCTAGCCACTTATCTAACCTTTAGCCTCTAGCAACAATCAAACCTCTAGCCTCTAATCGCCAAGGAAACTTCTAGCCTCTAACCACATATCTAACCTCTAACCTCTAGCAACAATCAAACCTCTAGCCTCTTATTACCAATCAAAAATCCAACCTCTAACGACCCATCCAAAATCTAGCCTCTAACCACCAAGAAAACCTCTGGCCTCTAACCACCAATAAAACCTATAGCCTCTAATAACCAAGGAAACTTCTAGCCTCTAACCACCAAGAAAACCTCTAGCCTCTAGCAACAATCAAACCTCTAGCCTCTTACCACCAATCCAAAATCCAGCCTCTAACGACCCATCCAAATTATAGCCTCTATCCACCAACCAAACTTCTAGCCTCTAACCACCAAGAAAACCTCTGGCCTCTAACCACCAAGAAAACCTCTGGCCTCTAGCCACCAAACAAACCTCTAGCCTCTAGCCACCAATCCAAAATCTAGCCTCTAACCACCAACCAAACCTCTAGCCACTAACCACCAGTCAAACTTCTAGCCTCTAACCACCAAGAAAACCTTTAGCCTCTAGCAACAATCAAATATCTAGCCTCTAACCACCAAGAAAACCTCTAGCCTCTAGCAACAATAAAACCTCTAGCCTCTAACCACCAACCAAACATCTAGCCTCTAACCACCAAGAAAACCTCTAGCCTCTAGCCTCTAGCAACAATAAAACCTCTAGCCTCTAACCACCAACCAAACTTCTAGCCTCTAACCACCAAGAAAACCTCTAGCCTACAGACACCAAGAAAATCGCGTGCACTATAAACCATGCGGCCACCAAAACGTGTTAATGTTAAGAATAATCTACGCTTAATGTTGTCATTGGGTACATCATATGAGGAAAGGGGTGATCTATAATACAATGACATTTCCATTATATTCCACTTAGTTTGAAAAGGAGCACACAACTGACTTAAAGAAATAAAAATCTTTTGGATATAGTTTAATATTTTAAAACCATCATGTTTATATAATGCATTTTAAGGTAAGAACTAAAATAGTCTCTTTGTATATTTGTTTAATGGGTTGTACATAAATGGTTTGTATACATTTTCACAGTTGCTCTTCATAGCTCAATGATTCTTAACTAAACGAGCTGAACTTGTAGAACACATAAGTCACGAGATAGGAAATAACGTGAAACGTGGAACCACATGTCACGCGCAAAGTTTGTACTTGCGATGTATCAAGGAGAGATAATTGATCATTGAAAGAAAACGATTCTGTGTGTGGTAACTACCTCATTTATTGACGTTATCCATTTAGAGCATGTGCCCTCTGACGTTGGTAATAACATGTTGCTCGTAAATATGTCTTCAACAAATTTATTATTTATTATTTTAATTCAAATCAAATAGACGAAGAGTTTTGTTTTTAGTTCCATCTCGGCTACCAAAAATAAATATTTTACATAAGATAAAAAAAATTGTTTGGCATTTAAATATTAATTCAACAAGAGCTAATTCAAATTCATCTGTAGTCACTAAAGTTGTGCCACTTTGAATCTTCAATCCCTGTTTCTTAGATTATTATTGGCAAATCAGTTCCTATAGTTAATTAACAGCCAAGTCGGACTCCACTAAAAAATACAAAACTTTTTAATTGAGTTCAGTAAGGGGGTGGGGAAAGAGGTTAAGGGAAGCTCCCTGTTCTTTTTTTAGTAATGATTGGCTATTCTACGTTGGAAAGAAGAAATTCAGCAATTCCTAACTTTCTGGGCTTGATTTAGTCGAGTTGAGACTAAATATATTAGTAAAGAAATATTTATATAAAACAAGTTAAGCGAAAAACCCGTGACTAGAAGATTGGAATTATAATTGTAGACTTGTGTATCTAGTATCTATTCTTAAATGGTTTCTCTTTTATCCCCAAGAAAATGAGGATGCACTTCCTCTAAATACGAAATTTTATCTACTATATTCGTCCTAATATATATAAAACGACTGGTTGGGTTGTAAGACGTGGTGCAACTAAAGCCATTGTGTTAACTATAATTAGGAATACGTAATTTTGAATTTAGAGGGATTGTAACTTACCCATATTTGCGTGGAGGGAGGGTGAAAAACCATTTAATAAAAACTCAATACAACCAACAGTGATTCAAATCCCAATATCCCCGTCATTAGCAATCCAGTCTATTGCGAGAGGGATGCTGATTAGACCAACCGACCAAAAAGGGGTGTTTCGTTAATTTTCCAAACACAACTCTTTTGTACACACTTAATTTGCCGAATTTTCTAAAGCGCCACTCTAGTGTTAGTAAAGCCTGTTGATGATGTGGGAAAGAGGTTCAAATCCTGGTCGGGTCTACTGAGGGTGCTTTTTAAAAAAAATAATTTCCCACTCTTCTTCCACGCAAATTTGAGTATATTACTTCTAAATTATTTCCTTCTTCATCCCTACCCCATCAGAGTAATTATCATATACGCGCATAGCCTGGACAGGTAGTAAGACTCTGTGATTAAAAAAATGTTACGTAAACCTACTACTAGATAATATTACTATTGTGATGTTATTGACATCGTTAGCAGTCACTAATCTACCTTATTACTCGACAATGTCACGATATCGATCATTATTAACATCAAATTCATATTTTAACTATATCTTGGTCAATAATATTAAAAGTGAAAGTTAAGAGTTAGTTATTCTATCTACGCAGCATTCTAATATTAAAGATGAACTTGCAAGTCGATGTATATATTTCCTTAAAATATTTATAAGTGCTCCCAACGGTGTATTCTGTCCACGCACCGGCAACCCGCCACCAGTAAAGATATCTGTTCTTTCTGTTCTGGAGTTATTATACCAGGGTGCTTCACTATCCACCCGCAGAAACTTTTGCTAAAGGAAACTTGCTACAACTTTTATCGGTGGTCACGTGGACACAAACGTAGAAGATGATCTAGTTTTGGTGGCCATTTTTATAAATGGCTATATCAATTACTGTCCACGTAAATTTGAGTATATTTCCTCTTATATTTTCCATCCATTCCTCTTGTGATATTTACTGTGGACATCCCATACATGTATTAAGGTGATGCATCACTTAATAAAATGTAAACACACCCATTTGACTCTTGTCAGACGCGCGTAAAGATGCTTCGAGAGTGTACCATTGTTGTAGTCAATATGGATTGTTGGGGAGGTACTCAAAGAGAGAATTCACAGGGATTGTTAGGAAGGTGTTGTGATGATGACAGGACAGATGGGAATGGCAATGAGGTAGTTGGTTTATGTTTAGAAAAGTGTTTGTTTGTGTCGAACACATGGTTTAAGCACAAATATATTCACTTATATACATGACAAAGGGGCGATTATAGAACGATGACTCATTTTGAGATGTATGATGAGAGACCTAGAAGGTTAGTAAAGAATACTAGGGTTGTGCATGGAGCTGATTGTGGGACGGATCAATCCCTAGTGATCTCAATAGTTGCATCAGATAGGAATTGTGTGAGTAAACAGTTCAAGAGAACTAAGACAGTAAGAGTGAAAGTGGAAAAGTTGAAGAGTAAAAGAGTTAGAGCGCAATATGATATATTGCTGGGGGAATACCAACTTTACAAAGTCAAGAATGGAATATCGAAATAAGTGCTATTTATATAGAAAGTGCTTTGAGCTGAATAAAAGAGGCTGTAATTGAGTGAGTGAAAGATATGTGTGGATCCGTGGAGGTGGTAAACTTACAAATAAAGGCAGGTGAAAGAAGCTGCTAGAAAATGAGAAAAGACGATTACAAACAAAGGATTGTTATAAATAGTGAAAAATATCGTTAGAGGTTTTGGGACATAAATAAAGAGAAAAAACTGAATGCAAAGTAGTAAAGGTGAGTAAAGAACAAACGATATTAAAGATGGAGAAATAATGCAGATTAACTTTGAAAAAATAAGAAGCTGTTCTAGAAGTGGGTAAAGAGAAAGAAACGATAAGTGCAAGGCAGTACCTATACCATTCAGAATTAACGTGGTGAGATTACCTGGGATGGAAACAGTAAAAGAGATCGATGGAGGGAGAATTTTGAGCAATTGTTTGACGAAAACATAGAGAAAATGGGAGAAAATAGAAAACATGTTATGATGAGTAAAATAATTAAAGAATCTTAGGTGTTAAAGGCTATGAAAGTGTTAAATAATGGCAACGCCTATTGTGTAGATGGGATCACAAGTGAAATTCTTATGTGAGGCAGCTTGGTACAACTTGCCAGGTTGTGTGAGCTTGGATTTCAAATGTCCCTAATGACTGGCAGAATGGTTGTGATTAGGTAATGTTGTTGAAAATAATAGCTCATAGGTTTTCTATAAACAGATTTTGCAGCAATTCCACGAATATTTTAGGTCAAAATATGATTTTGAACTGTTAAATTTTCACCTAAGTTTCGGAGAAACTCTTTAGCCTGATTTTATTTCCTGAGGGTCCTTAGAGAAAGGGTTTTTGTATCAAAGCTGAGCAGTTTCTGGGGATTTACTTATTTAATAAAAATTTACCTACCTCAGAAGATAAAATGTGTTAGTAGTCGGCGCCCAACAATAGCTTTAAAATTAAATCAAATTCATATATTCATACATACACATAACATATAAAAAAAATTCACCGCAAAGGCTAGTGTTAAATACATTAATAAATATTAAAAATGATTCCGTAGCTATAAGTATAAGAAATCACCTATAAATTTAAATGTATATTTTAATGCTAGCACCTCCCACGCCTTGATTGTCCTAAATTAACGTCTAATTAGATTAATTCCCATTAATTTTATTTTATAGTTAATCCAATCTCTTTTCTTGGAACTATCACAGGTTCAAGTATTTCCTTGTTTAATACTGGTTCGGTGACAGTCTGGTGCCTAGTTCACCCCCTCCTTCTTTCTACCACACCTAGGCACGTGCACTTGAATAGTAATAATAATTGAGAAACTTTCGGGAGTTCCCCCATTTAGCACTTTTAATGTAAGTCATGAAACTAGCCTGCTGGGTAAAAGCACCTCTGATTGGATAGATAAAGTCCGGCCTATAGATAGCGCTACAGGAGACATTCACAAAGGGAAAGAGCGGGTCTCTATCAAGCCGCATCACTTTGATGAACATCACAATGGAGATCGCATGCAGATCATTGACAGTATCATTCTTGTGAGAAGCCGTACGTGGTTATGGAGCTCAAAACTTAATCAAATGTTAAAATAATAAATAAATAGTTGTCTACCACACAAATATATAAATAAATACACAATAAAAAATGTTATTATTAGGTAGGTAAATATATGACATGCAAGTAATATTATAGGGAAAAATATAACTGGCATGTTTCACGGACATAATATTATTTATAATATTTTAGGGCGTAGACAAATAAAATGGCTGCCCAACTGTGAAAAGAGCAAGGTAGTTTTATAAAATAAAACCTATCTTGAAGCAAAAAAGTACTTTTATACATAGATTAGTACACTTGTTTTTGTAAATGGTTTCATATTATTAGCGAAGATTATTTTTCTTATTCCTCTGAAAACCAAAATGATTGTAATAAAATCTATTTACAAATCACAAAATGTAAGCTAGTCCTTGACTCAATGATGTACCTTAGTTTGGTTTCAGCCCTCTACCTCTCCTCACCACTTAGCCCTCATATTAGCAAACGTCTCCTTTTTAAATCGAGGGTTGGATGTTTTGTCTTCACATAAATGTAGTTTCAAAATAAGACATGAGACCTGTAATTAATGTTTACTACTTTGTTTGTTTATGACTACTCATTAGACAACAGTTAGAAAATGATAGTATAACATAGCCTTTTTTATAAAAACTAAAAAAATATATATAAAATTATATTTAAAAATATATAGCCTTTTACAAAGAATCCTAGACTTATTTCTTCTGAGCTATGATTTAGCAAATGAATCTACAAACATATTAAAATCTTTTTCCAGAGCCACCTCGCTTACTTTACCCACAAGAGAATTTCCAGTGAACCTCTCCCGTGAACTTGCACTGTAAGGTATCTCTTAATTAGCCCCCTTTCGAAAACTATATCTCAGCTGTTGCAGTCGTCATGGGCAATGTGGGGAGTTAAACATCCCTCGAGGATACTGGCAGACAAAGTTGAATCTTGACCAATAATGGCCATAACCAGCTGTCTTATATTTTAGTCATTATTAATATTTCTTTTCAACGGTTGTTTGGGAAAACGTATTATTACATATCCTATCATCCTTGTGATAAAATTAAATTATCCCTTTCCTCTTTGTTTTGTTTCTTTTGAAAACTAGCACCCCAACAATTTGTCTTAGCGTTGCGCCCCTACATCTCCCTCCAAGCCTCCTGCGTGTCGGTAGCTACGCCCCTGCTGGTACATAGCCCTGGGAGACTAGTACCAGCCCTGACTGTTCACCTTTGAGGGCCTTGTGTCGCTATTAGCAAGCACTCGGCTACATACACACTACTCCTGTCTCTTGTGTCGCTATTAGATGGCACTCAGCTACATACACACTACTCCTGTCTCTTGTGTCGCTATTAGCAAGCACTCAGCTACATACACACTACTCCTGTCTCTTGTGTCGCTATTAGCAAGCACTCAGCTACATACACACTACTCCTGTCTCTTGTGTCGCTATTAGCAAGCACTCAGCTACATACACACTACTCCTGTCTCTTGTGTCAAGGCTGGATCATAGTTGATCAATGCATATTACAGTGTAGTTCGCCAACTCGCCACCAGGGAACAGTGAAACTTTGTGTATTGGACAACTTTTAACGAGATGTTTAAAATAAGGTTAGCACACTTAGATAGACTTAAGAGAAGTGATAAGTTATTTGGAAATGAATAATAGTTGAACTTGGGACTCTATTATATCACACTCCTTTCGAGAGTATTGTAAAACCTGGCACTTTTTTACATAAAGGTTTTAGTGGGATATCAATACTTCTTGTAAAAATTAGGTATAGCAATAATAATAATAATACGTTTATTTAAATAGGCACCTACCAATTTAATACATTATAGACTGAACATAATAAAGCTTGTGAATTAGGTGTCCTATTAAAAAATAAACAAACCGTTGTGTAATCTACTAATGAAGACCTTTAAAATTATCTTCTACTTGGGTGTGATTATAATTTTTAAAAGTCCGTTTCTTCTTCTACAACCCACCCCCTTCCTCCTTTCACCCCTCACCCCTCATTTTTTGGGGACAAATTTGAACAGTTGAGATTTTATATTTTAACCTTGGTTTATATTTTATTACAATTTTCAAGGTAGTATGTTGACTGGAAGTGCCCTATAGATTTCTAATGATTATTTAGTGAGTCGCTGAATCTTAAATAAGCATTTTTAATTTCTTTATCTGACGAGCCGCTTAAGATAGAAACTTCCCCCTTTTAAAGATGACTAGAATTGTCCGTCTTAACAGGTTGTCAAATTTATATGCTCGTGTCGTTCCTTGTAGATGAGTTAGACTGTGTTGACTATAAAAAGAACCACCTTTGGCTCGTGAAGTAAACATGAATTATGTTGATATGTAAAAATATTGAATTAATGGAACCCATTGTGCAATGTAAGATGCTTTATAACAATTTTTCAGGTTGTATTACGGTAGCTACAAGAAATAATTATGAGCTTATCTTTGTGAGAATTGGATAAGTTTGTTCAGACGTTAGTAGTGCTCATTTGCGGAGTGGAACTACTTTTTCAACAGACAAGAAAACAAAATGGTAACTCAAATACTAACAAACTCTCCGAGTTTTAGGAAATGTAGATAGGCTTTATAGTAGTATAGAAACTCATCTAATCGGGCGTGAAAAACAGATATGGATCTATACACGTGATTGCTAGGCCCAGTCCTAGAACAGTCCATACCCAGCGCTGATTGGTTGGTGGGGGGTGATCCTTTGTGAAATACGGTCAAACCTTACCCCCATGGGTAAATACTGGGACCTTAGAGAAGTCTACGCCTACGATGGTTGCTGCCTTCCGCACGGTACAGTGACTTCATACGCACACACTTACACATACATACACACACACACGACACACAAATATACACAAAGCTTAATTTCTTAATAGAAAAGTCGCTCTACAAATCTCAAAATACGGGATTGTATAATCAAGCAAAAGGGTAAGGGTAAGTTGGTACAACATGAACAAAATGTCCATAGTAAACTATACAGACATGTATATTAGCTATCCCATGTTAGCGAATGTTAGACACCAATCTTTAAACAACTACTATTTAGAAGTTAAAGAGTTCAAACAAATAATATCGGCCACCATATTTGAAAGCACTTTTAACTAGATATTGTTACAATCCAAAAGTTTAATATTAAAAAAATACACTAATACCTTAAAAAGTATGAAAAAGTTACTACAAAGGACATTTTATCATAGTAAAGTAAAATGACATACCTCTAAATATTAATTCTTATATAATAATATTTAGTGCTTTAAAAGGATATAGGTTGTTAAACATTATTCACTTTTATTTTGCTGTAATTAGATACAATATTTTATCTATCATATGTATATATACACGTTTGCAGCTCCATGTAAGAAGGCATAGGAGCACAGTATAGTTGATTCACCAGTTCTTTGGTGGTGCCTAACAGCTGGCAGCAATGTTAAAATTGTCTGAAAGTCACTGTTGTCAACATATTTGGAAATAATTATTATTTGTCAAGTATTACTATTATTATTAATAAAAATATTACCAAACCCTTCCTTCACCTCTGACAAGACATCTTGTGAATGTGGGGAATGCCAGGCCTCCACCGTGGTTCGGATTCCACGTTAAACTGTAGGTCCTCCATTTCATCTCATAATCACACTAACATTACACATTAGCGTAAGTGCGTATAACCCGAATGGGTAGTAAGACGCGGTGCTAATAATAATAATAATAATAATAATAATAATAATAATAATAGCAAATAATAATTTAAAAATTAAAAAATATTTTATTAATAATAATTTACTAATAAAAACTCATATGGGATAAAATTGTAAATATTGTAGAAAATATTCATACATAATACTAGGCCTAACATCAACATATCAAAGGTCAACAATAAATTAAAATAAAAAATAACTCAAAATATAATATATGTTTCTTGTATAGACCTAGGTTTTGACTTGCAAAAGTGACAGCACCTAAACATGTGTTTTTTGCAGATCATATGGTTTGGTTTAAGGATCCAATATAACTGTAGTAGTGATGGCATACGCATCTTTGCCCCAAGACCTCCCAGCCGCCGTACTAATAATACGAAAAGTTTGTGTAGATGTAAAACCAATTTATATTCAAACCTCAAGAAACTCACGTTCATTTTTCAGTCGTTTAAATAAATAAATAATATCAGAAGTAAACAATAAACTTACCATTCATTTTTATACTGTTATTTCAAACTTAAGTCTTTGTCATATTTATTTGAAACTACAAGGTTTTAATTTAATCTTGTTAGTTAATATTATCTGGGAGTTTAACTACGCGTCGCCTTGATCACTAGTCTACATTATATGTTATTCAACCTTTTGAGGTTAGGTCTATTGAGTACTTTATTTTGTAGGGAAGCTAATATATATAAAGTGATTATCAGAATGTTTTGAAATATCTTATTATTGGACTCGATTCAAAAAATTTAGCACAGTATTAATTAGTATTCAACAAAAATTTAATTTAAATCACTATATGCCTAAATTAAATGATGTGTTTGAACATGTTATTAATATAAAATATTCCATCCAATTTTATTCTAAGTATGTTTCGATTCGGAAAAAAGAGGAGTATGCTTAAAGGTTCAATCCAAACCTGAATAGACATTTTTTTTAGACATGAGATATGATTTGGGTACAATTAATTTTTTTTATGATTGATATTTTATTCGGATTTGATTAGAGTCAATTGGTCAAGGTTTCAATTTAATTAGAAATTGAAAATATTGGAATTGCACAGGCTTATAAAACTATTAATTAATTGAATTATTCCACTTTAGTAAGAAAGGCCCTAGATATAATAGTATAGTAACAAATGTATCTAGTTTAATTTTAATTTTTAGTAGGCCTATGAACAAATCTCCTACATGCCATTCAGGATTCTAGGCCAATTTCAACCAAAGTTCAAACCTTAACACTGTATTCATACGGATACTCGACATATAATTAAATTCAATAGAATTGTAATTAATAAAGGGCTATTTGTAGAGTTGACTATGCGCTTCATGCATCATGCCAAGCCATGTTATTGTTTAAATATGAGTATTTTTAAACAACATCAAAGTCCCAGTGAGTTGAAACTCAAGTTACTGTAGTTTGGTTCGTAGCTTGTCTGTCTTCACAATCTGAGATTACAAAATAATTCCTCGGACACTTTAAAAACAATTCTGAATCAGAAATACTGGTCATTTATATTAGCAATATAGCTTAGTTTTAAAAAAAATTAAAAAAATCGCTTGAAGAATTCTTTAGTCCAACCATAATTATTAGTCCATCTTTAAGTAAGTATATATTTTAGGTTCTGAAACCCATTAATATTTTGTTCAAACAATCTTCTAGATAAAACATATTTCAAGTTAATGTGTAACTGTTAATTTTGTTTGTTATTTAATTTAAATAAGAATATTAAGTTCAACTAACAAGTTTGTTTTTTGATAAATTATCATAAATAAAAAACACCTCAAATTCATTCACTTATTTATTTGTGAAGTTAATGTATTCAATAAGATCTAACAAAGAATATTGGCCGTGAAATTATTTGAACCCGTGATCTCTACAATCGTAGAATCCCAACCAACTGACTAAGCGATGGCGGACAGTGATTGGCTGTTTATGATTATTCAATATTTCTGTGTTGTGTCAAAAACTGTTCGACGAGCTTAGTTCCTTATTCCTGTACGCAGTAACCGAATCCTGTGTATTTATTTGTATGCCTAATTGGTTATTACTCTTCTATTCCTTCAAATTCGTTTATAATGTCTATTATTCAGTCAACTTCACGCAACTGCACAGGGAAATAGTCCACCATGTAGGCTCGTTGAGGAATATCGTCAGACACAGTATCAACATTGCTTGGTCTTTATGAAAATAAATGTATCCTACAGATAGCTATCTCCAGCAACTAAACTCAGTCCGTAATACGCTTAAACTATTGACGTGGCCGATAACTTTTATCTGGTCGATAGCTTTAACCTCCTGATAACAATATTTATCCGGTAGTCATAATATCGGCCCTCATTGAATTAATCCAGACTTATCAACATAGGCATTGGATTAATCCACTCAAAATAGGAATGAAAATTTAGCGTTTGAACAAGCCAAGCAAAAATTTAGAAAAAAAAACCCGCACTTAAGTTTAGACAGATAGATGAAACTACTTTATTATAGAAAAACTATACTATATTATTTTTGCATATAATAATAATTAAATAAGAGAATGTTTCATAGTTCAAGACCTTCGAACAATTTGAATTATATTGTATCACTGAAAAATCACGTTTTCATTTTAATCTCTACAATTCACAATATATCCCGAGTGGAGATTGAACCCACGGCCTTTGGATTAGAAGTTCAGCGTACTATCCTCTGTACTACATGGACTGAATATCTCATTATCATTAATATAATTACGTCTATCTTATTTAAAGAAGCGTTAACATTGGTTTTGAGTAGTGAACAAAAATAAAAATTTAAAACACTGTTGAATAAAATGTAAGAAAGTAAAGTTAAAGCAAGTGAGAAGACAAGATTGAATGAAATAGAGAAAAAAAATTAGACGGAACAGTAAAATGGAGAGTTAAATGGTTAAGATATTAATTAAAAAGAGTCCTTCCGTAATTCGTCAACTACACTTTGGACCCTTAAACTAAGCTAGATAAGCTCCTACTGCTATCAAATTAATTGAGCTCATTTGGTGGAGACTATATTATATTATATTAAAACAAATATATAAACACTGTAAAAAGCACTGTATTTGTAAAATTGTATTATAAAGTGTCATAATACAAGGTTGTCTATTTCTCTAGTAGCCTAGGTTGCTTGATATTGTATGTACATTTCAATAAATTGCAATTTCAAACATGTTTCTTAAGAAAAATGTTTTAAGCAATTTTGTAGTGATATAATAAATATTCACAATAAAAAATACTCACTTTAAAACTCATCTCAGCCTTTTTCTCTTTGATTAAATAAAAGCTCATTTATTTCCTGTAGCTATTTGGACCTCAATCATTTTCTATAACTTAATTGTAAAGTTGAAAAACAATTCATCGTAAGATGATAGTTTACACTAGTGTCTTTGAAAATACGTCACAGTCAAAATAAATATATAAAACACAGACTTAATCACTCAACTAAATTATTATTATTATTATTATTATTATTAGCACCGCGTCTTACTACCCGTTCGGGTTATACGCACTTACGCTAATGTGTAATGGTAGGGTGATTGTGAGATGAAATGGAGGACCTACAGTTTAACGTGGAATCCGAACCACGGTGGAGGCCTGGCATTCCCCACATTCACACGATGTCTTGTCAGAGGTGAAGGAAGGGTTTGGTAATCAGATAAATCTGGGCCGGGACCGAGGTTTGAATCCCGGCCGCCAGCACAGAAGTCTGACACCTTACCCCTGGACCACCAGGTCACCTCACTCAACTAAAATAAGGATGCAAAATATTAATTCAGTTACTAAAACGTATAGGCTGCTTGCCTCCCACCAATAAGATGATACCTACCTCGGTGGACGCATGATCTAATTAAGGCGCTAATCTTGTAATACACTAGACTGCTGATGGTGGGGAGATCGTGGTTTGATCCCGGTCGGGTGTACTGAGGGTGGTTTCCCCTAAATGGTTTCCCGCTCTCTCTCTCACTCCACGCAAATTCGGGTATACTTCATATAAATTCAACCTTCCTCATCCTTAATCCATTAGCGTAATTACTACATCGTTCAAAGATATATACCAACATACATATCGTGATGTATAATGATAACTATCCTAATAGTTATCTGTTGATATATAATAACATATATCAAACAAAGAAACTTGTACAAATTTTAAAGACAGTTGCTGTTGAGGTTAGAAAATGACCTAAAAGATCAACCACACGGTGTATAGACATATGTTGTAAAACGTAAGAATATGTCATTAAGTCCTGTGCACTACTCGGCGCTCTTGTGTGATCATAGATTCGATGGACAAAATCTAATCTAAAAACAAAATGAACTAACCTTTGAGTATTTGAATTTTATCAGCAAGATTTTTATCCCAGTGGTTATGGCTCTTTCAACAGCCATTTTGCCCTATCCCTCATGTCTGTTTGGTAAGCAGTTCCGTACTACCCCGTACTACCCCTACATTAACTTGGTGGGAATTGGTTGGTAAGAGTCTGTTGCGTGGTTTGATTGGGCAAAATAAAAAAATAGCTGGCTAGATTTGTGGGGACAGCTGTCATTTGTTGCGGCAAAAGCTATACTTGGACACATTTTCTCAAGTTTTGGCCTAGTCCAATCAAAATTAATAAATCAGTTGGGAAAGTTAAAGGCAAGTAAGTTAATATTCTTGTTCAAATACTCGAACAAAGATTCATGCAGTATAAAAACAAACTTAGAATGGGTTTGGCATGAGTCAGAGGAAAGGTAATTTGAAGGGAAAATATTAATTTAGTCTAGAAAGCTACTGTTTTTTTTAAACCAAAATGAATATTATTAGTCACATGAGACTAAGACACTGAGTGATGTCTGAAAAATGTTATTGTTTTTCTAATTTTTCAAATATAATTAATCTTAGTGCTCAACACATTTATGAGAATTGATTTGACTTTTTTTCACTGTTCACTATTGGGTTCAGAACTTGCACTTATCTATGTAGATGAGTTAATAAATTATTGAAAACAGAATAGTGTTCTTAAAACCCTAACTTATTTGCCTTGAGTAAAATAATCAAGTCAATTTTATTTGTATAAAATAATAGAAATAGTTGATATAAGTAATTATTGATGTGTAAATGTATATGACTATTTCTTTACATACAATTTATCTACACAAATATCTATACAATGTGTGAATATAATATATTTTGTATGGATTTGAACATTTTTACGATATGTAACTTGACCTTGATATATATCATATAGATATACGATATTTTTATATTTATATAAATCTATTTTCTAACCCAGGAGTTAGTATGTAAGGGTATATCCCGAATGAGTAGTAAGACGCTGTGCTAAAAAATAAAACTATGTTCGGAGAAGCAAACAGTCGATGTAATGGTAGAGAATTGGCTGATTAAATTGTGCAAAGATTTGATCGACATTTTGAATAGCGCAACTGAAAATGAGGTTTGAAACAACGATTGCAGATCAGATTACACCTTATCTCTGAACAAGCCACTGATTATTGTTTGTGCAACCAACCCTTAGTAAAATATAACAAAATTTAAAATTAATTATATCTTTAAATAAAAACTGTTTAAAATCTCACTGTATTCCAGTGAAGAATGCCAGGGGCCAAGTTACAATTAGATGTATGTTTCGAGTGTAACAATTATTGTATATATTACACCGGTTGGTAGGAACTACGTCGGACCCTGAGCGATGAACCAGTAGTAGCTAAACTCGACGCCAGCTAGGTTCTCAACCAAACTCCTCTTTGTGCCGGCACCAATCTAATCCTGGCGTGTTCTCTTTGTGTCCACAGCGAGTCCCAACCATCTCCTGGAACTGGACTTCAGGAACGAGTTCCACCTGGAGCCGAGTGAGAACTGCCGCTTTGACTTTCTGGAGGTGAGGGATGGAGCCCATGGGTACGACCGGGTGGTCGGCAAGTACTGCGGCACGGAGTTCCCTGACGTCATCACCTCCTCCACGCGCTCTCTCTGGCTGCGCTTCAGTTCGGACGAGAGCATCGAGTACAAGGGCTTCACCGCCGTCTACAAGGAGGTCCCCAGACCCGAGGGTGAGAGGACATCTGTTGTAGTACGGAGCTATAGGCGAACACACAGAGACTAGTGGGACATCACTCACAGGAGGTCCCCAGACCCGAGGGTGAGAGGACATCTGTTGTGGTGTGGAGCTATAGGCGAACACAGGGAGACTAGTGGGACATCACTCACAGGAGGTCCCCAGACCCGAGAGTGAGAGGACATCTGTTGTGGTACGGAGCTATAGGCGAACACGCCGATACTAGTGGGACATCACTCACAGGAGGGATAAGCACGTGGTGTGTCCTGTGTCACGGCGTCATGCACACGCCAGTGGCTACAACATATCAACCTTTGTGTTTACCGAATGATGACTGCCCCTCGTTCAACACCTTCATAGTGTACATCTTCTGACACGTCCATGTCGACTGGAATCATCATGTCCGTGGACATGTGACGTGTGGTTTCTTGATGGCAAACACGCCACATCAATTGGTTTTGTGAAATTCACATTCTTTGAATGACTCACTTACATAAACCACACACCACACACACGCTGCGTCACAGCCCACACCAACTCAGCGCGTAGTGTGTGTGGTGTGTGGCCTAAGTGTGGCATGCATATACTGTGACTTCAAAGGGGTGAAGGTGACCTTGGGGTCTAGAGGTAAGGTGTCGGACTAGTGTCGGTAGTAAGACGCGATAATAATAATAATTTAAAGTGGTGAATAAATTTCACAAAATAAATTGATGTGGCGTCCTTGCCATCAACAAACCACACGTTATGTGTTGATGGACGTGATGATTCCAGTCATCAACATGAACTTGTCAGAAGATGTACACATCTCAAGTGACGGAAGTGTGGATTCAGGTCATGATATGGTATAAACTATTTGTTTAATCTCTAACTATACCTTAATGTTGTCAAAGTGTCATAGTGCTGACAGCTATACTCGCAATGTTCCAGATGGATATGACCCTGATGAGTGCGTGTACGAGCTGGTGGACATGGAAGAAGGGTTCATCAACAGCACGGACATAGACGATGAGAGGAAGAGGCTCACTAGTGAATACGATGCTCCTCTGGACTGCATGTGGATCATACGGGCTCGTCCGGGATGGAAGGTAGGAGGGACAAGATATTTGTAGGGTAAATAAGCTTCTTGTAGGAGAGAGACGCTTCTTGTAGGAGAGACACGCTTCTTGTAAGAGGCACAAGATTATTGTAGGAGAGACAAGATCATTTTAGGAGGACAATATTATTGTAGGAGGGACACGCTTCTTGTAGGAGAGAGAGACACGCTTCTTGTAAGAGGCACAAGATTATTATAGGAGAGACACGCTTCTTGTAGGAGGGACACGCTTCTTGTAGGAGAGAGAGACACGCTTCTTGTAAGAGGGACAAGATTATTATAGGAGAGACACGCTTCTTGTAGGAGGGACAAGATTATTGTAGGAGGGACACGCTTCTTGTAGGAGAGACACGCTTCTTGTAAGAGGCACAAGATTATTGCAGGATAGACACGCTTCTTGTAGGAGGGACAAGATTATTATAGGAGGGACACGCTTCTTGTAGGAGAGACAAGATTATTGTAGGAGGGACACGCTTCTTGTAGGTAAGACACGCTTCTTGTAAGAGGCACAAGATTATTGTAGGAGAGACACGCTTCTTGTAGGAGGGACAAGATCATTTTAGGAGGGACAAGATTATTGTAGGAGGGACAAGATCATTTTAGGAGAGACAAGATTATTGTAGGAGAGACAAGATCATTTTAGGAGAGACACGCTACTTGTAGGAGGGACACGCTACTTGTAGGAGGGACACGCTACTTGTAGGAGGGACGCGCTTCTTGTAGGAGGGACACGCTTCTTGTAGGAAGTTGGAAGCTACTTTAGATGAACCTTTCACTGCATATGGAAAATAGGTGTATGGTAGCCATCATTGACAAAGCGTCATTTTAACTATCTGATAACGGTCCTCTTTAAAAGAAGCAGATTTAAAATACACAGTCAAGGGCCATCATTTATGGGCTATAGGAGGGGATCGGCGAAATGGCCCCAATATCCCAAATAAATATAATTCTTAAAACAAATTGAGTACACGGGGAAAAAGAGCTTATATATTTCTTAATCAGAGTTATTTTAAATGCGGTTAACGCTTTAGAGCCAAGAATAATGTAGCTTGAAAACATTGTTTTAGTTTGGTTTCCATTTACCCCCAAGGGTAACAAACTTACCCTATCTGGTTACACTATGCTGTAGCTTATAATATAAGCCCATATTATTATCAATTTAGGTTAAACTCATAACCTTCGAAGTTTAGAGTAAGTGGAGTAATGAACATATTGAAAATCATAATTGAAATATAGTTTATACAATTAATGTATTTTCAAATGACAGATAAGGTTCTTCGGGAGACGGTCTAACTTTAATCTGATGCTGTTATTCCTCTGATATATTGGATAATCGCGTTATTTTGTTTGTAGAACTGTTTATAAATGCGATCAAGTTTCCAATCGAGTATGATGCAGAATACAATGTTTTACGGGGGCGTCTGTTCAATCCCCAACAGGATGCACTGATAGATTACTCTCCCGCAAAGCAAATGCTGATTATGTTGTTTCATTAAGATAAGTCAATACTAAGCAACAAACAGTGGCCAGAGGAAAAAAACAAGTAGTTTGGTAGTTTGGTGGGTGTGTATTGGTTAATTTTTTTCCCATTTTAAAAATGTTCTAAATAATACTTTGGTAAATCATTATTGGTTGCAGGAACAAATTCACATATAGATAATATGGAAATACAGAGTTTTTTTTAAATAATAAAAATGCCAATTCTATTTTAAAAAATATGGATATTTCATGACCTGATTAATATTTATCTATCATAACATAATTACATAGGCCTACTATTTGTATCTTAAATCGCGTTACAATATAATTACAGGTGACATCTATTTTTATCAAAAGGTACCCAACTTTAAATGCTGTTTTAAATCTTAAAACAGATCAGATAAATTTTGATATTCTAACAACCGAACAAGGCTATACAATAAATTCTCGATGTGTTTAACTAAAATTTTATGTTGATATTTTAGTTCTAACCCCATTATAAATATTATATTTTTATCTTTTAACATAAATGTGTACTCTCATCTGAGACGGTGGCCGGCCGGCGCCAAGACCACCACGGGGCCGAGGAAGCAGAGCCAGGAAATAACCACTTTCCTGCAACGCCTCCACGTCGAACTTCGATCGCCGTGGGTGCACGACCGGAACCCTGGGATGCAGGAGCGGATCATGATTAAACATTTGTATTCTCTGTACATGTAACTGTGTTAAGTTGTCTTTGTAATATGTAATGTAATCTGCTCATAATAATAATAATAAAGAATTGGACTCCGTAAGGAGATCCGGGTAAGTCCTCTCGCTTTTCGGCGAGTCCTTCAGGACCTTCCCTTTCTTTTGTACCGTCGCCGTCCATCTTGGTGGCGATAGTATAAAAGCGAGGGGAGGACTCCGATTGGGACTCAGTCGGACAGCGGGAGGACTCCCAACAACAAGTACGTTACACGGATGTCAGAAGGAAAGCCAGCCAAGCAAGCGCTGAAACTTCAAGTGTCGTTAGTTAAAACTCCGGCTGAAAGGGATACACCGCAGGCCGCGGAATCCCAGGGATCGTCAGACAACGACACGGTCACATCAGATACGGACACATCGACATCCCCGTCAAAAACCCCGGTTAAATCGGACGGCGAAGCACGACGCAGCTTCGAGTCTCCAAGATCATTGCCAACACCAGAACTTCTGGCCCAGCCTACATTCGGATACATCACCCGCCTCGCGACACAGGCACCACGGCTGGTATACGAAACACGTCATCCGAAGGAGATGACGGCAAACACGGACCGGGAATGGGAAGCCCGACTACAGATACTGCAGGAGTCGGTCGACACCATGCAGGAGCGGTTCGCCGCCATCGCAGAGCGGTTTGGCGCAACCGATCGAATTGCTACAACCCCTGGTGCTGGGGAAGCGCCTCATTTTACAACGGGACCCCCAGGGACATCGAATGTTGGATTGACGGCGAACGCGTGGGTCTCCCTGGAGACTACAACCACGCCGACTCTTGCAGCTTCCAACGACCAGGCGCTCAAACTGGCGCTCGCCGCCAAAGCCAAGCTCGGTGAGCTTCCACCAGGACGAGACGCGCACGAACTCCGGTTCCTCCTGAATCTCATGGCGGAATACCAGAATCTACCGGAAACAACCCGACAGAAGATCCTGCACCGGTTGAACATGGTCTTCATAGCGGTCACCCGATCGTGGAGTGAGGCCATTGCGGTTGCGGGGGACTCAGCGGCAGCGGCGATATACCCACCCGGGTATCATCCGCCTCCGCCCATACAACAAGTCATCTACAGGGACCGGCCGGCGCCAAGACCACCACGGGGCCGAGGAAGCAGAGCCAGGAAATAACCACTTTCCTGCAACGCCTCCACGTCGAACTTCGATCGCCGTGGGTGCACGACCGGAACCCTGGGATGCAGGAGCGGATCATGATTAAACATTTNTGTTGTTGGGAGTCCTCCCGCTGTCCGACTGAGTCCCAATCGGAGTCCTCCCCTCGCTTTTATACTATCGCCACCAAGATGGCGGCGACGGTACAAAAGAAAGGGAAGGTCCTGAAGGACTCGCCGAAAAGCGAGAGGACTTACCCGGATCTCCTTACGGAGTCCAATTCTTTATTATTATTATTATGAGCAGATTACATTACATATTACAAAGACAACTTAACACAGTTACATGTACAGAGAATACAAATGTTTAATCATGATCCGCTCCTGCATCCCAGGGTTCCGGTCGTGCACCCACGGCGATCGAAGTTCGACGTGGAGGCGTTGCAGGAAAGTGGTTATTTCCTGGCTCTGCTTCCTCGGCCCCGTGGTGGTCTTGGCGCCGGCCGGTCCCTGTAGATGACTTGTTGTATGGGCGGAGGCGGACTGCTATAAACTTGTTGTTGGGAGTCCTCCCGCTGTCCGACTGAGTCCCGATTAGAGTCCTCCCCTCGCTTTTATACTATCGCCCCCAAGATGGCGGCGATGGTACAAAAGAAAGGGAAGGTCCCGAAGGGACTCGCCGAAAAGCGAGAGGAGTCCCGGGCTAGTCTAGCCCCCCCTTTATTATTACACTCTAACATATACAGGAAATATATATAGAACATGATCAAGTGAGAAAATACAAAATACATATACACATATATACATTCAATCCAGGTCATCGGTAAAGTAGGTCCATCGGGTCCGTAGGTATTTCTCTCCATTCTATGATGGCGGCAGTGGGGCCTTCTTCCTCCATGATATGGCGTAGCTCCTCTCTAGAGGGGCGGTCCGCTGGATTATCCTCGGAGGCCACCCAGAACGCCTCCCAGGCGCACCCTCTCAAGGTGTGGGCGACAAGGAAGTGTAAGTTACACATATCACTTGCCGCGAACACCAGTCCTCGGCCCCGAACTGTGTTATACAACACGGTGGAATTGTCGGTTCCGAGCCGGATGGTCTTGCTTCCAGCTGACTGGTGTTCCCATAACCATGTCAGGAGCGCTGCCGCCGTCTCTGCTCTGTTGATTTCCTCTGGGCGGCTGAAGCGTTGAATACGGCACTCCTGACGGTAGGGTGCGAGGCTGGCGGTGGTCCATGGGGTGGCATCCGAGTACACGTCCACGGGTGGCTCCTCCGGGGGTCTCCATGTGCACGAAGTCCAGTTTATAGCAGTCTGACGACTTAACGATCTGACAGTGATCGAGATCAAATTTAAATGCTTACATGTAAAAACATGTATGTGCATCGAACATTATTTTAATGATCGTTTGAAAAATGTTTTCACTAAACAGAACAGGTTGTCATAAATTATATTTTAAGATACATTTGAGTGTTTACTATAAACATACTACTTAGAAATGAAAGGGAAGGCGTGTTAATATATTCGCGTGGTCCAGGCCACAGGGATCAATATTCTCACTGCACAGGCTTGCCGTTGACAGATAGGCTTGGTCTCGAATCCTATTTGTGCTAATTTTAGATGGTATTCAATATTATTGTGAAATCTTACCAACCAGACTGATGGATGCATGGTATAAGGCACCAGTCTAGTATGACAGTATTATGTGTGACGGGAAGGTTGAATTTTTAATCAAGTCGTGTCCACAAAGTAAGGTCTGTTGATATATTATTGCCAAATAAAGCTGCGGCGCCACAGCCACCGGACTGGACTTTACTTGACTTGACTTGAGTCCAGTGTGATTTTCCATATAATGTTTCTTTATGGTCTAGGCGCCACTGCGACCAGAATCGACTGGACTTGACATAATCTGCCGACCGGAGTCAGGTCGTGTACGGTCCCAATTGGAAAACTAACTTGAGTCTGTTTCCCCCACCACTCGTAACAACACTATCTCCAGCACGTGAGCAGTTGTTTACATACTCTACGTCTAGCATGTTCATATTTAAAATTGTATTAAAAGTACAAATCTAAGGCACTCGTATTTACAATTCTATCTAAAGTATATATATATATATATATTCTTTAAAAAAATAAGCTCTCGAATAATAAAACTCAATTTTTAAAACATTCTAATATTATTAAAACAGTTTTAAAATGTCTTTGGAAGAGCAACTTATAGAGACAGTCCAGTTCTCTTCTTTTTCGATAGCAATAATGCACAACAATTCAAAAAATCTTCATCTGAATCGGATTCAGAACTTAAATCCAATAACTTTTGACTGGAATTCATATTATGCTGAGAGAAATGCAGAATAAACTGAGATGTTTTAGACTACACAGTCAACTCAAGTCTGTTCGCTGTGGCGCATATCCGCATTAGTCCAGTCATGTCAAGTAAAGTCCAGTCATGTCAAGTAAAGTCCAGTCCGGTGGCTGTGGCGCCTTACCTTAAGAAAGGTAGGTGGGGTCGCGCATGCGCAGAATCATAGATCGGCTCTACAGCATTCTCTTGACCTCTTTACGTCCATTAAATTCTCGTATTGTGTTATGTGAGTGTGGTTTGAAATGAGTTCTGGCGTATTAACAATCCCGGCAGTGGTGAGGTTCTCAGGGTAATACAGTTTTTGTTAGCACTGCATACATTTCTCGTTGAGCCTGTAAGGCTTACTGGCCTGTTGGGACTAGTTACACTAACGTGAGACAGGGGGTCTGGCTATTTAAAGAAGGTCGCGCTAATGTGCGTGACTAAGAACACAATGGCCGACCAAGTCTAGTGACTGACACTTTGGTGGAATGGATAAACACGAAAATTCGTGAGAATTGTTGTTTAACAACTGCGGAACATTCTTTAGAGTTCCAAAGCTGCTTAGCGGCCACATTCATGAAATTGTGACAGAAAAGAGGCTACAAAAACTGTGTGGAAGATGAGTCCTTAAATTGCGGAGTAAGGTATGCAGACAGAAATGCTTAGAGTAAGCTCAAATATTTGTGGAGCCTTTTTAAAACTGAGATTAATTATTTTCCCATATTGTGAGCTATGACGAGATTCGGGTTTCATACAAGAAAGTTGATACAATATAGCAATTAATTCAGTGGCATCCTAAGGAAAAATAGTTCAAACATGAACGCTTATTAAAAAAATCATGGTAATTTTTTGGGGGGAACAGAAGGTTGTCTTGATTGTTGAGTTTATGAACGAATAACGACCATCAATGCTGGAGGATATTGTGAAACCTAAAAATGGCTCAGATGCGCAGTACAGAACAACAGATTTGCAATGTTGACAGAGGGAATTCTTATTTTCCACAACCATGCTCAAGTCCACATTGCAACTCAAACCGTTCATCAGATTCAGCAGTTTTGGTTGTAGTCGCTGGTACGCCCACTCCACAGCCCGGAGCTCGCTCCAATCTACTATCACTGGTTTCTTCACATCAAACTTTGGTTGTCCTATCAACGTTTCGCAGAAGATGAGGAATTGAAGAATAAGGTGAATCAATGCCTTAAACTACTGGCGGCATACTTTTTTTAATAAGTAGGTATAAAGAAGTTTATGCCAAAATATTAAAAAAATATCTCAAAGTCATTGGGGACCACGTGGAATAATGATGTTATTTTAGCGTGTGATAAAACTTTTCTATTCTTAACAGTTTTTATAACTTCATTGGACCATAATTTGTGGACGCTATATATATAGCTCTAGTCACGTGATATCAGCCACCAGAATGTTGGGGGTAGCTACAACAATTAAGTAATCAGTTCATAAATTATCAAGAAGGTTGAATGAAACTTCGGACAGAGCAACAAACAAACAAACAGACGACACATGGGTATTATTGTGTATAGAACATTGTGTTTCATTACAATCTTATAAATAATGCCTGTATATACATACCATTATTTCAATGAAGGGTGCAGGCTAAGAAGGATAATTTTAATTGAGTGTCACCAGAATCATCTCTGAGGGCCTAGAGCTGCATGTAAGGTGTGCACATAAAGAATCAAAGTCCAGACTCCAGTTTGAAGCTGAGGGTAATGACCACCCCTAGGCTTGGTATCTTACTAATTAACACAGAGTTCAACCACTATAAGAGATGGAGTCCTATCCAATGACACACCTGTCTACCCTGCCTGCAGTAGATCGGCCCGGAGACGTGCGACCAGCTGAACTCTCGGTGTCAACGTATTTGGCTAACTTTGATGGTTAAGGCGTTGATTTAAATATTGCTACTCCCCTCCAACAATAGTTTTACATTATCCCCCCAAACATACTGATATACTACTTAGAATTTGTTCTAATTCTGTGTAGTTGAATTATTTAATACAAACTGCAAATAGCTCAACCGGAGTTAAGTGCAGTAGAAACGAGTGTTTTACTTTAAACATGGCTATTTTTTTAGTGACGACTTTTAATTTGTTATCCTGTGGCAATATTTAAAACCTATTTAGTAATAATCTATATCTAACAGGGGTATATCAAAATTTATAAAAACCCAATGAACTATTTATAAGGATATAGACTCTGTCAAAATTATATTGCTTCATCAAATCCTCCATCAAAATTGTACATTGCTAAACCCCAAATTTAGTTGACTTATTGTAGTTTGGGTCAATCGTTATTTAAGATGGTGATTAAGAACAAATGATTAAAAAGTATTTCTATTAGATAATGACTGATAATGTTCTCGTCGTATAAATTAATTGAGTGCATTGTAATGATATGGGGATGTATATCTAACCCCATTCACAAAACATAGCGTGTGAATTTCAAGCTCATCTAAATATCGTTGCTGGAAAAACAGCATTGAATGTGTGAGTCCATAAAGACCACTGACTGGAATACACCCCACTCGAGTTGGCAAAACACACCACTGGTCGCTCTATTTGTAACGACTTATGGTAGGTATAGACACATTTTCACAGGAAGGGACTTATCTAACAACTAGAGATGTTACTGGATTGACTATCAGCTATTCAAACGTCAGACTATGTGATCGCAGCTGTCAATTATTTGGATATATATTCTCAAAACCTAAAATTACACTAACATTATATTAAAATGTTAATAATGTTGACCAGAAAATTGTAGTTTCAATTTTATTTAATGCCTCTGATATGAAACTCAGACTATTTAATGTGTGACTTTAATAACACGCTATTTTATATCTTTATGATCATTTCCCAAGAACAGATGGACAGGCATTTCAAACTATCTGTTATTAAGAGTATTTAACGCAGAATGTCCCAACACTCTGGTTATAACAGCACACGACTTATATAGCAGTATAGTACTAGTTCAGACACAGCATCAAGCTATCAATAATAAATGTTTGACAATGCCGGAATCGATCCCGTGACTCTAGCCTAAATGAATAGACACGCTACCAACTGAACTTTGCCGTCAGAATTAATATTTACGAAAATGTAATTCAGTTCCTGTGATATTATAAGACTCATGTTAGTTTTTTGTAAATATATCCATTACTCTGGTCATGTTGAAGTGGTGTTGAGGTAGTCTCTCGAATAATATTGATACCCGCTCACACTGCTCTGATGATTATTGTATTTTATGTATTAACAACCAAGTCCATATATTTACAGCACAGTGACGATGATCTAAGAGGGATTAAGTTGAAACTGTAAAGTTGTTCCTTCAACTCATGTATCATCTTATTAAGTGATTTAATGCGACTATGACCAAGATTAAGTAAGATTAATACTTAGATATGAGGCTGTGGTTTAATTTCTCGACGTGATTGATTGAAAGCTGTGACAATACTTATTCAGTTTAGCACTGCGTCTTATCACCCATTCGGGATGTACGCCTATGTACTAATTACACTATTTTGTTAGGAATTAAGAAGGTTTTAGTTTAAATAAATTGCACCCACATTTGCGTTAATGGAGAATACAAACCATGTATAGAAAACTATCCTCAGTGTACTCAACTGGTATTGAACCCCAATCTCCCCGTCTTCGGCAGTCCAATATAATAAGAGAGTAGTGCGTTAGACCACGCAGTGGATGTGTCAGTAATTAGTTTGGGGCTTGCCCTATTACAGTGATGGCTGTGGAGGAAATTCTGGAATAAAGTTTGATAACATCATCACATAAGCCATTTATGTCTCTCTGTACATGGGGCTGTAGCCTAACCGACTTGACAGAGCTCGTTCAAACTTGATATTTAGGTGCGATAAGATCAAATCGTGATATTGATTTTAGCCCTTTAATTGAGAATAACTTATTGCTGATTGATTTTATAAAACACTTATTAAAAAAAATTCTTAACATTTAGTTCAAAATAGATCTTGGAACCCATTTACTTGATAAATACATATTGATTAAAAAAGTTGTCAATTTACTAATTATACATTTTGAACATTTTTAAAAACAGTCTTTTCAATTTTGTTTCAAACTTACATCTGAAAAGTGTTTTAATGCATTATTAAATTAATGGGTAGTTTTCTGAGGAATTTCGTTTAATTATAGCAGGCCTATAAGTTACTAATAACAGATTATTTAAACTCTGCCCTTGTCACGATAAATCATGTAGGAAATTATAATATGTGCAATTCTGTCATACCACTCATTTTTGAAATATGGCATTTATAGAATATTCTTTGTAATAAATGTCTTCATCAATACATAATATCTAAACCTTATATCTAAGTTTGTTTTGTAAATGGAAGAACTTGGAGGAGACACAGACTTTTATGAATTTGACGGTTCTTTCACTTTTCTTTTCCTTAACATTTTCTAAATTACTCCTTTAAAAAAACTCTTGAAAAGTTTTTTTTTTTCTTGGAAGACACATTTTTTTCCCCACCTTAATGTTCTTGTCTCAGCCCTGAGAAAACCTCCAGCTCTTGTCTGGAATCGATGCATGAGATACTCCTAAACTTAAAGAAATTACTGATGGAGTTAAACTTGTTGGGAGAACTTTGAAAGTTCTTCTTGATATTTGTGAGTTTGTCCTCTCAAATTTTTCTTCAATAAAGTTGGGTTTTCTCGTTTTTATAAATGATTTTAGACATGAGGAAAAGTTCTTTAATTTTGTCTAACTGCCTTTATGATTTTTATTCTTGCTTAATTATTTATTAAAAACCTGTACAATTAGCTCAATGCAATGTGATCGGTTTCATAGGACTTTTCAACCGTGGGACTTGCGATCGTTGGGATTTACGATCACCAAAAATAAAGTCTTGAGATTTGTGTCCACTTCATTCAAATTTGTATTAAAAAGCATGTTTCAATACGGATTATATTTGGTAACTTAAATTTAATCTGGAACTTGAAACTGTATTGTAGCGATTCATTAACATTCAAACTGTCTCAGTATGATGCGTTATTTTGCTCTAATCTCACTTAACATAACCTAACCTATCCTATAAAATCTAAAATAATCTAACTTAAATAAAGAATTGGACATTATAAGAGTTTATGGCGGGAAATCTAAGGGCTTTGAGCGAGAGTACAAGGAAGACTGAGCATTGCTTCAGAGGTCGCATGTTCTAAGGCGCTATTTTATCAATAGACTAGACTTCTGAAGACGGGGAGATCGTGGTTTGACCCCAGTCAGGTGTACTGAGGGTGACTTTCTTTAAATTATATCCCACTTTCTTTGTATGAAAATTTAGGTACACTTCTCCTAAATTTGACCTTCCTCATTCCTAAACCATGAGCTTAATCTATTATAAAAATTAATGAATCAAATAGCTGAAGCTATCATTTATGCATTTTAGTGAGGATAACACCATTTAGATATCATGTTCTGAAAATTGAAAAATGACACCTGGACATGGAAATCGAACCCGGGACCTTCAGCTTAGTACGCCAATGCTCTTACCACTGAGTTATCCAGGATTCGTCCCGTGCCCATGGTCATGCTTCACTCATAGTTTAAGGCAGAGTCTAAGATGGACGTGCGGAAGTCGTCAGCTTATAATCACATACTTATACCACTTATACGACTGAATTATCAACAGTATCACTGAATTATCAACGGTGCCGCTGAATTATCAACCGTACCACTGAATTCTCAACGGTATCTCTGAAATCTCAACGGTATCACTGAATTATCAACGGTGTCTATGAATTATCAACGGTGTCTATGAATTATCAACGGTGTCTATGAATTATCAACGGTATCACTGAATTATCAACGATGTCTATGAATTATCAACGGTATCGCTGAATTATCAACAGTATCATTGAATTCTCAACGGTATCATTGAATTCTCAACAATATCACTGAATTATCAACGGTATCCCTGAATTATCAACAGTATCACTGAATTATCAACGATACCACTGAATTATCAACGGTATCACTGAATTATCAACGGTATCACCAAATTATCAACGGTATCACTTAATTCTCCAAGGTATCACTGAATTATCAACGGTATATCTGAATAATCAACGGTATCTCTGAATTATCAACGGTATCACTGAATGATAACGGTATCACTGAATTATCAACCATATCTCTGAATTATCAACGGTATCACTGAATTCTCAACGGTATCATTGAGGTTGATTTTTGCACTTTTGCTATTTTATTATTTTCCAACAAAGGAGTGTGTATTTTAAATTGACAAATCGATCTTTAAGTCCAGCATAAACGATATCAATAATTTAATTTAAAGGTTACTGATTGGGAGGCTACATCTAAGAAAATGTACCCAAATTAGATCTGATAAGATTACACGATGGTAAAACCATCCTCAGCACAATCAATCCTAAATCTAAACCTTTACTTGGAAGTCAACCGCAAATAGAACCATACTAGATCGACGGTTTGCTCTCTTGTTCACTGTTGTAAGTGTAGACATTTTCCTTAGTGTGTTAGTATACACCATGTAATATATAAAGTTTAAACTTTAATAATTTGTGAAATAGCTGGGAAATTTTATCAGCTCAATTCTAGAGGTAGGGGTTAACATTTACTGAAGAATTAAGACCAGAGTTTTACCTGTGACCTATCACTATCTTTACACTGCTCAAATATGTTCGTGGCATTTACAAACAAGTCCTGGAGCATATTTGAAGCAATCAGTTGACGGTTATTACAACGTTAAAATGAAGGCTTCACAGAATTTTAGCCTTTGTTTACTATACATCTGCTTTAATAAGCTACATCGCCGCGCAAATCACTCCAACGGTGTTATATCGGGAATTTAATCGGTGAGGATATGTTGCTTCCAAGTAGAGGTCTCTTTTTGCCGTTGTAGAAATAAGTAATTCAGCCTTTTATTCCCCCAAATAAGACAGTTGTACCAATTAACCTTTTCACATGTATGGGAAGTAGTTTAATCAATCAAAACATTGTCTATTAATTTGTAGCTCCTAATTATTTCTACTAAACCCCTCACCGTGTGCTAATCACGTGAAAGTCACAAATAATGGTCTTTCTTACTATATTATTATTATTATTATTATTATTATTATTATTATTATTAGCACCACGTCTTACTACCCGTTCGGGTTANCACCGCGTCTTACTACCCGTTCGGGTTATACGCACTTACGCTAATGTGTAATGGTAGGGTGATTGTGAGATGAAATGGAGGACCTACAGTTTAACGTGGAATCCAAACCACGGTGGAGGCCTGGCATTCCCCACATTCACAAGATGTCTTGTCAGAGGTGAAGGAAGAGTTTGGTAATCAGATAAATCTGTGCCGGGACCGAGGATTGAACCCCGGCCGTCAGCATAGAAGTCTGACACCCTACCTCTAGGCCGCCAGGTCACCGTCTTTCTTACGTAAATATGAGTTGTTCCTTACACTTTATTTTTTCTAAACTACTTCTGATGTATTGGCATTTAACTCTATGTATCCACCATATTATCACTATCACAAGCATCACTATATTCATTCGGAGACGTTATATCGGGAGTTTATGTACTGTACATTCTGTATTACGATCTATATTTGTAGGAGACAGCGAATTTCAACAAGTTCGGTCCACCCGTATATTAAAACTGATGATATAAAGGCTGAGGAAGGTATAATTAAGAGGAAATGTACCAGCCTTTGTGTTTAGGGAAAGTAGGAAACAGCACTCTTAGTAAACGCGAATAGAATCCAAGCCCTTATCCAACCATTATTCTCAGTTGCAAGAGTGACCTCTTTATAAATACAGACTCAATTGTATCTCACAATATGTCTCCTCCACTCCCACTTCACCAGACACTTGTTGCGGACTAATATGCCCTTACTTTAAATATATGTTTTAATCACTTAAGATGATAGATAGTAACTAAGCGTAGCTCATCATTGCTAATTAATATTTTCTAAAAGTATCAAAGTAATAAGATTCTAGTGTACAAAGTAATTTTGGTCACGCAAGATAGCGAGAAGTAATAGAGCACAGGTAATACCTCACCCCTCTCCCTCACCCCCCTCCCTCACCTTTAATCCTGTCTCACCTAAATTGCAACCTATATCTCCATCGGCTCACAGTAAACTTTATGGCGGCTCAGCGAGCCTCAACTAATGAAGACAAATGGAGTATTTTTGGCACGACCAAGTTCCAGACTTGCGGTCTCAGCAATCATGTCTTCAAGCTCGGCTTTCAAGGCAACAAAAGAGGATTTAGGTCGCTTTACGGTCTTTCGTGTTGGCCGCATTGAAATATATTTGGGAAGGGATATCTATGAGGAGACCTCTGACTCTTTGAACTGCCAGATGAACTTCTGGTTAGCCAGAGTCCCAAATAGTTTGACAATGGCATTCATGGCACTGTAAACACGCATGGTAGCACACATTATTAGCGGATCAAATACTAACTTTACTCCACGGTAGATAGCAAGCAGATTACGGGCCATTATTTCACCACTAAATGAAAATCAATAAATGACCGTTTCCGTGTATCAATGGAAATATAACCTCTGCCCTTTCAAAAAGGCCCCGGTCAAAATAGATTGATAAGTCAATGTGTAGGCCTAAATTAACAACTTCCTTTTTTTATAAATATCATATGGATTTTTTTCCAGAAACAAAATATTCAGGATAAATATCCAAAACATATCAACTGTTTGTATCAGAATATGACTTACAAACAAACAAAACTTATTTGAATATTCAAATAAATTGAAAAATGTACACGGGAATCAAATCTGTGACCTTTGATTTAGCACGCCAATGCTCTGCCGCTAAGCTATGCAGGTCTCGTCCCGTGCTGAGGGTAGGTCTTCTCTCATAGCTTAAGCCAGAGTCTGTGATGGCCGTGTGGATATCTTTGGCTACTGAGAACTATCATTGACATCAGTCACTGGAGAGTCGGTTATGGCCTTTTGGAACCTAGTTTTTTTTAAAAGATTTGGTTAGAAGTTGAGTTAGTAAAATAGTTGAATACATAGCATATGAAAGCACAGGACATTCTGCCTAAAAAATCTTTTGTCTCCAACTGTGCTTAGGCCAGATCACTGTGAACAACATTTTCATTTTAAGGCAGAATTAATGTTAAATAATCATTGCTGGCAGTGATAATGTGAATTGATGCCAAATTTTACATCTACAAATGTTATCACTTGATTTTATTAAAATTTAAATGTATTTAATACATCTACATTTCAACATAAGAAATGCATCCATCTTGTAATGAGATTCTTTAAATGTTATAGGACGTTAAAGAGTAGGGGGCTCTTAAATCAAGATTGCCTGGGCTCGAAATTATGCTCGAGGCAGCCCATCTACCGTAGCAGGTTTGATCAGGTTTGATAAACCTCTTTAATATAATATCTGGCTTTGTATTTGTTTAAAATAAAGGAAGAAAAATTACAAACTTGCAAAATTAACATAAACAACTTCTTATTTGTTTGTGTGGTAAAGAACCTGACAGAAAACAAGTAGGTATGGGGACCGCTTCAAAAAAATATGTGTATGAGCATTTTATATTTTAAAATGTGAAGGGTGAAATGGTGGAGCAGAAATTTCCAAATCTAAAAGAATCCTATATATTATTTCTGTTGTCAACATCCCTCTTTCTCAACTAATACAAAGCCTACAGCGTTGAATAAGGTATCAGTGGATTGGACTATTTGACAACTTTTGACATAGCATACTCAGTTTACGTTTAATCAAATTGTTTGCTAAGAATTTATGTTAAAAGAAAAATCTAAACTCAAGATGATTGCATTCTGATATCAAATATTGTATACAAAGAGGTATTGTAATTTTTAAATACGTTCTCATTAATAAATTCTCTTGGCTATTTTGAGTATACACTTCCCTGAGTATTTAATTTCAACAACCCAACAAAATATTTAATCTTTTTTGGGGGGGAGGAGCTGAGGGGTGAGAGGAAGGTTGAATGTTCAAAAATTTCGCAAGGGTTCACTGGTAAACTATTATCAGCGTGGTAGGAGATTGACATTTTTAAGGCCGAAACGCCATAAAAATCTGAGCATTCTTAAATGTTTAACGAGATTCCCCTAAAAATTCCTAAAATTATAAAAAAAGTTTTGTACTAGCATGAAATTTAAATATTTCAATAAATTTAAAGGGATAGTCAGCGTCATCTCAACCTATTAAATTTAAAATGGAAAATGGTTACTGTGGTACATTTGCAAAACAATAAATATTAACTACTTATCTATTAACTACTTAACTGTGAGGTAAGATTTTAATTTGGTGAGAAGGTAGAAAGATAACCCCAAAATACCAAAATTGTTTTAATATATGAGATAGGTAAGTTATGTTAACATATCTGGCAAATTAAAATAAATTCCCATTTTTTATATAAAAAAACAATAATATGGCTGAAAAAAGAAATTTCATAAATAGCAAGGAAAATATGAAATTTTTTTAGATTTTAAAATCAAGCTCTTGGCTTCAGGAGTGCGAATAATTTCAAAAATAAATAGAAAAAGTCTCTAAAATTACGGTAGAAGATTAAAATATTTATAAACAGTTAGAAGGACCAGCGAAATAATCAAACATAAAAAAAACACAGAAAATTTAAATTTAAATATTGGTGATAAAAGATTAAAAGAGGCAATTCATCTAACTTATTTATAAATATCATCACACATTTTCTTATCAATGTTAAACACCCCGTTTCACCCTTTTGAGGGTTGGATTTCATAAAAACCCTTCTTTTCGGATTAATTTGCCCAGAAAGAAACCACCAAGCATAATTTCAAGATCTCATGTCCAGGGGTTCGGAAGATACAGTGATGAGGCAGTGAGTCACGGCTTTTGTCTTTATATATTTAGACTTACATTATGAATTCAGATCAAAAGATGACGTATGTATGAGAAAGTTAAAACACCATCAACAGGGAAGATATTCTTAAATTAATATCGGTATCTACCATAAATATCATTTATATTTTACACTTGCATTATATCTAATATTTACAGATTATAAAATCATTCACCGTATTATAACAATTATACAATTTTGCGTGGTTTCATATTCAAACGAATAGAGAGAACAATATTTTACCTTTCTATATACCTATATTTGATTTTAAAATACACATCCATTGTTTCGCGAGAATCTCTCGCTACAAAAGTTTCGTCCTTTGTTTTATCTCTTCTTCAATCCCATTCGAACTCGGAACAGCCAAGTGGGATTTGTCCGCCCTCGGATGCAACACCTGCGAGGTCAAAAGACAAAAACTCACTAAGAGAGACTTTCTGAATTTGGTTTCCTCTTCCTAGACGGTTTAAAACCAACACGCAGCACAGACCAAAGAAACAAAAAAAAAATGAAGGTGTGCGTGGGTGGTCCCTTCAGCCTCGCTGAACTTTGTTTTGTTTTTAGGTGTGAGGCCCTCAATAAAATATAACGTTGGTGGAGCGGTTCTGTTTTCTCGCCTGTCTTCTCTTGTTCTGAAAAATGAGGTTTCACTAATTCATGTGAAATAACGTTTTACTTTTATCCGTATGATATCCCAAAATTTGACTAAAAAGTATTTCAAAACTTATTTTGAGGTAACTATTGAAATTTACACTCTGTTTAACCCATTGCGTCCACTATAAAAATTTACGAAAAAGCATTTATTCTATTATAAACTAATATATTTTAATTGTTTACAATTTGTACGTTTAACTTAATGGACTATTATTGAGTATTAATTATATGGGTATGGATAGTGAGTATAATGTAGATACACTTGCATTAGTGAGATGAGTATAAGTAAACCAAAAGGAGTGGTTGGGTTACCCGTCTACCAATCCACTTCACCTTTCATCAATTAGCGCACCTTCTGGTCGGTATTACAACTTATTCCACTCGTATTTCAGTTTCTTCCTCGGATATTCGAACTTCTTCTTCCGGTATTTGAACTTCTTCTTCCGGTATTTGAACTTCGGCCTCGTTATCAACGGTAATCGAGTAAAACGGAAGTCTAACACAACAAACTTTATGGGTGGACATAGACACTTTTTCGGTCTCCTGATACATCAGACGCCAGAGTTCAAATACCTACAGCAGTGTTTTTCAATATAATATTTTTACTATGGTTTTTCAGTTCTCTCTCTACAAAACTGTTATTGATCTTCCTATATATTGCATATTTATGTTAAATACTTTAAAATTTAAGTTAAACAAAGTTAATGTTAATTATATTTAATTATCATTTTCAAGAATAATTTGAAAAATTAATCAAGATTTGTATCTTTTGGCTCCCATTGCCATATGCCATTATACTTTCTCACATCAACCATCCAATTTTGACGCTCCTTCACCAGATAATATTCATTGTGAGAACACAAGCCCAATTAAAATAAATCTAAATTATATTAAATAGTGTTGGTAAAATGTTGAACTCTTAGAAAAAATATCATACATCGCATATAAGTCAAGATCTGTTCAATCTTGAATTATGTTAAATGGGATGTTAGTTGATAACTGTTTGAATGGGCTGTCCCTCTAGTGTTATGTTAAATGGGATATTGGTTGATAACTGTTTGGATGTGCTGTCCCTCTAGTGTTATGTTAAATGTAATGTTGGTTGATAACTGTTTGAATGTGCTGTCCCTCTAGTGTTATGTTAAATGGAATGTTAGTTGATAACTGTTTGAATGTGCTGTCCCTCTAGTGTTATGTTAAATGTAATGTTGGTTGATAACTGTTTGAATGTGCTGTCCCTCTAGTGTTATGTTAAATGGGATGTTGGTTGATAACGGTTTGAATGGGCTGTCCCTCTAGTGTTATGTTAAATGGAATGTTGGTTGATAACTGGTTGAATATGCTGTCCCTCTAGTGTTATGTTAAATGTAATGTTGGTTGATAACTGTTTGAATGTGCTGTCCCTCTAGTGTCATGTTAAATGGAATATTGGTTGATAACTGTTTGAATGTGCTGTCCCTCTAGTGTTATGTTAAATGGGATATTGGTTGATAACTGTTTGGATGTGCTGTCCCTTTAGTGTTATGGTAAATGGAAGGTTGGTTGATAACTGTTTGGATGTGCTGTCCCTTTAGTGTTATGTTAAATGGAATGTCGGTTGATAACTGTTTGAATGGGCTGTCTTTTTAGTGTTATGTTAAATGTAATGTTGGTTGATAACTGTTTGAATGTGCTGTCCCTCTAGTGTTATGTTAAATGTAATGTTGGTTGATAACTGTTTGAATGTGCTGTCCCTCTAGTGTTATGTTAAATGTAATGTTGGTTGATAACTGTTTGAATATGCTGTCCCTCTAGTGTTATGTTAAATGGAATGTTGGTTGATAACTGGTTGAATAAGCTGTCCCTCTTGTGTTATGTTAAATGTAATGTCGGTTGATAACTGTTTGAATGGGCTGTCTTTTTAGTGTTATGTTAAATGGGATGTTGGTTGATAACTGTTTGAATGTTCTGTCCCTCTAGTGTTATGTTAAATGGAAGGTTGGTTGATAACTGTTTGGATGTGCTGTCCCTCTAGTGTTATGTTAAATGGAATGTTGGTTGATAACTGGTTGAATATGCTGTCCCTCTAGTGTCATGTTAAATGTAATGTTGGTTGATAACTGTTTGAATGTGCTGTCCCTCTAGTGTTATGTTAAATGGAATATTGGTTGATAACTGTTTGAATGTGCTGTCCCTCTAGTGTTATGTTAAATGGAATGTTGGTTGATAACTGTTTGAATATGCTGTCCCTCTAGTGTTATGTTAAATGGAATGTTGGCCAAAAATAAATATATTTTAATTTTTTCTAATGTTCTTCCTACCAAAATCAGGGTATAGTTTTCTTGTCATGAGTTCGGGGTTCAAATACAAGCCGTATATAAAGAGGGTAGTTTCTCTTAAATCATCATCATTATTATTATTAGTCCAACACGAAAGTAGCGCACTAGATCATCTGGCCCCTGAAGGGGATTGCTATGCGGTTATTCTAAATTTATTTTTAACGACGTTACCTACTTGATGAAATCGTAGTTATATTGTGAATTGATTTGCTTCTTAACTTGCCACTAACCAAATAGAGCATTATCAAAAGAAAACAAAAATGTCCGAAAAATAAAAAGGGGAAACAAAACCAGGAGTTGACCCTGAGAGAACTTTTGTTTATTTGCTGATAGCCCTTTCTATCTTACCCTGATGAGTATAAACATTCCCTTCTATCTACATTTTGGCAGGAAGTTTCCCACGGGTCATTTTCATGAACAAACGATAGACTAGCTTATAGAAGATTAAAAACAATCACCCGCCTCGGTGGCGTAGTTGGCTAACGCGCTTGTCGTGTTGAGCTCTACTGCTGAGGATGGGGAGATCGAGGTTCGAATCTCGGTCGGGTGAACTGGGGTGGTTTTTCCTAAATGGTTTTCCACTCTCCCTCCACGCAAATGCGGGTTCACTTCCTCTAGTTAAACCTTCCCAATTCCTAATCTAATGGAGTAACTAGTATTTAAAGCGTATAACCCGAACGGGTAGTAATACGCGGTGCTAAATATAATATGTTAAAAACAAACCACATACAAGATAGTTCAAGATCAAAAAGTTAGTGTCGTGAGAGTGAAAAATAGTAATTAGTAGAATTTTAAACTTAAAAAAAAAAAATTAGATGCTCTATATTTAATATCCGCCTAATAAAACATAAATTCACTAAATTGAGAAATCCTATCGTAGCTTGACGCTACATATTTAAGTAAATTGCCTGAAAAATCTAGTGCAAAATATTAATTGAATATAAAATTTCTTTAAATCCTTTTTAAACATATTTACATTGAATATTGGCTAGCAGTGTTGTCATTGGGGCTTTCATTCTAGAGAGAAGGGTTCAGGTCTCAACAAGGTGCATAACGTGATTTCTCATTTCATCTAACTTATGGGTAAATTTTTGGTAGGGGAAAAATAAATTATTTTTTAGGTTTTATTGGGGTATTAAATTTTGTTTGCGAGGGAGTAAGTGCTAAATTTTGTCTTGTCAAAATGTTAAAGGTTGATCATAACAATCGCTTAGTAAAAAGTGGGGTGTTTTACTTACATATTTTAATATTTATTATTTATATATTTATAATAGTTGCTGGCTATAGATCATGAGGTCCCGAACTCGATCTATGGCGTTTCAAAAATGTGTCTGTGAGGCCATAGGTATGGAACGGGGTCAAAATCAGCCTCCTGAAGACAAATGTGGAGATACTTGAATTAATAAATAGCAGCTATGGGTTTGAAAACTTAGAATAACAGCGTTGTGCTAAACACATGACACCCTCTATCTGAAAATGTTGATACTATCTTTGGTAATTTTGGCGGCCGCTCGGTCGATATTGCTCGGGTGTGGGCCTACACCATGGAGTTTATTTTATCTAGATAACCCATTTAAATCTCGTGTTATTTAATAAAACTAATTAATATGATATGTAGGTAGAAGGCCGACAATATGCTTTGCTAAACTTGTGACATCGAAATTAAAATAAATATTTGAACCCATGACTTCAATATGACCATAACCCCGACAAGACTAGACTAATACCTCAGTTCAGATGTCTACTGGTATGGTTTCCTTAACCCACCCCTCCAGTAACAGGCCACGAAACTCCTTCGTCAACACGTTGCAAGATCTGATGATTATTTTTAAGTCGTATTTTGTACCCCCAAATATGCATAAGCTCGGTCTTCAGTACTTTTTTTTTCGGTCAGTATTAATAAAAATTTAGAATTTTATTAACGTTGTGTCATATGTATTGATAATGTATATAAAAACAAGAATCTAAGGATAACATGACTTGATGTATGAATACGTAAATATAGTTCTTGTAACTTTTTCTAGTTATATGATATGCCCATTGGTAATAAAACTGTAACATAGCTGTCCTCTCTAAACAGTCAGTGACTCATATGAGCGTAGTAAGGACTTAGTAAAACGTGCGATAGCTCCACCATTGACAATATTTGGTTTAAATGGCTTAATTGAATATCAAATTTGGTTCATGAACCTGTAGATGGGATCAAAGGTAACCCGTTCCATCTCGACAGTCAAATGTATAAGACAAGGCTCTGTAACCAAGCCACTTTATTAAGTTACGGTTGACATGCTATACATTTATAATAGAAGAGCTATCAATCTTTGTCTCAGTGCATGGATGTGCCTCTATGTTCACCTCTATTAAATTGCAAGCCACTACCCTTAACCTCCCAAGGCAACAGGCGTGATTATTGATGTGTGTTTTAATACACTTTTATAATCCTGCTTGTGTTCCCAATCTCATCTCATTTCTCTATTCAAATCTCCCCCTGACTGTCACTCACGGGTTGTGAGTTCTTCACCATGCATGATCCAATCAATGTGGGCTGATGGCGTGTGTGATGAGACTCGACAGATGTGTGGAATCAGTGCTATGAGGCGTTTATAGAATTATTGTGTTCTTTTGTGTGGTACAACTGGAACGGAATAACACTAATTATATTGTGGAATTATGTTGTTTTTGTTAGTAGCTACCTCGTCTCGCCGCTCGTTAGGGTTATAAGCTTATGTACTAATTACGCTAGTGGTTTTAGGGATTAGGAAGGTTATAATTAAAGGAAGTATACCAGCATTTGGGTGCAGGGAGAGTGGAAAACCTTTTTGAAAGACCACCCTCATTGCACAATACAGAAATTTGAACCTTGGTCTCCCCGTCATCGGGAGTTTATTATACTGCTAGAGTAGCACGTTAGACCACGCGGCCACCTGGCGGGTCAATTATGTACTAACTACTAAAGAGATACCTTCACGCAGACATCAAATGGGCCAGGCTGAAAATATAGGGTGACTCACATTAGATATTGAGCTTTCCTTGAGCTCAAAACTACCCATATATATATATATATATATATATATATATATATATATATATATATATAGAGAGAGAGAGAGAGAGAGAGAGAGAAATAGAGAGGGAGGGAGAGGGAAAAAGAGTATATTATAAGTGTCAATATTGGCTAAATTTCATCACGACAGTGACACCACCTATCTGAAGTTAAAGCGTAGAGATATATCCACTAGAATATGAATGTCTAAAAGTAGATCTAGTGGCTCTTTAAGCTGTCAGAAGAAGCTTCGTCAACCATAGTATCGATTATTTCTCTCTTCTTCTTCTTCGATTTCTCCTTATATATTATTTACGTTATCCTTCCCCCTTTAGTACGCCTTGCCTCCATTCACACAACGTAGCTCACATATAAAAAGAAAGTTTTACATCTTGGCAGTACCTACCTGTTTTCTCTTCCAATCTTCAAATTTTAGTTTATGAACATAATTATTATATATTTCAGTTTATTTCTCTCAGCCTTCTGCTTATAAATTCTTTTTTGAACTGTTGTGTTGGCTTAAGTTTATCTTCTTTCTAACATTTTCACTATTTTCTTTGTTTTTTTTCTTATCTCCTTTGTTTTTCCTTCCATTTTCTCACTTGTATCCTTTCAGTTTCCTTTTAACTTCTCTCCTTTGCAAGCTCTAGAAATTGGATCAAAGAACCTTTCGCCGTGTCATTTGATAAGTCTCGTCTTTTGGAACCATCTGAAAACCAGACAGAACGGTTCCCACAGCCAATAGAATATCAGGACTCGGACCTCTGGAAAGTACGACGACCTTCTCCGTCTTCGTTTCTCCTGGTATAACTTTGATACAGCTCCCCTCAGGATATCGGACTTTTAGCTTGGTCACGGAGCTACGAGGGGGTTCGCGAGATACACAGCCACCTTAGCATCGCCCACAGCACTGAGATAATTATACTGAGAATATGAAGGGGGGGAGGGGTTGCGGTTTCTTCGGGGTTAGCGATGTTAGTAATGTAGATATTTCAGTGTATCTACAATGTTTGTTGAAGAATTATTTAAGACCTCTATTTAAAAAAATGTTGAACCACTTTAAACTACAGTCCCAAATTAATAGAAGGAACCTTCTGTTAGAAAAGTTATTAGATTTATTTTCATGTTTTTAGAAATCAGGTCAGTATTCCCTGAAACTCTTACTTTTTTTATAGATTATAAAAACCTATAAAATAACACTAAAACTTAGCTACTCTATGGCAAAAGGAACTCGTAAGTTCATTGCCACGCTTACTAAAGTACTCCACCTATCCCTAACTTTAGAAAGTGCTATCCAGGCTATATCATTACACCCTAATCATATATTGTGCTAGTTATATCCAGTCCACCTCATTACACCTTATCCCTATATTGAGTTTGTTTTATCCAGTCCACCTAACTACACCCTATCTCTATCTTGAGATAGTTTTATTCAGCCCAACTCATTACACCCTATCCCTAATTTGGGCTAAATCTATCCAGTATAGCTCATTATACCTTATTTCCTTTTGGTCTATTCTATTAAAAATAAAACTAATAATATTATAATGGTATCAGGGTTGACAGCAAAACAATATGTTTGTATTAAAAGGCTTTTAAAAAAAACTGTAATTGACTAATGTAACTATAGGATCAAATAATACTGTGGAAAAACGTATTAAAAACCTTTACTTGTGTTCACACCATGGTCCATCGGACCTGTGTTTAACCTATATATCCATTATTATAATCAGAATACATTTATGAAGCCACCAACTATACCAGCACATAAATTATTATCTAACTTTACTTTAGAACCAACACACCATTCAGTTCTCTTGTCGTCTAACCTTTAATGTAATATAAAAACCCAAATTTGACCAATTATTCGGTCAAGTCGGGAAATGAATCCAGTGCTCTTAGCTCAGTGCCAAATGCACTTCAGAATGATCTTAGTGCAAGGGTCCTTAGCTCCTTTTCAAGGATGAGTTACTCTACTTTAAAAGTTTTCGAAACAAATGAACAAATATTGTAAACGTGTGTACTTGTATTTCCGTCATAGGTAATGCATTTGCATTTGAAGGAATCCCAGAATTTCTCACCTCCGTTGTGATACAGCGGAGGAAGGATGGTATACGAATATTATAAAATATATAGTTGGTTCATAAAATAATAATACCTGCTATGGTAGCTTTTGACAGATAATATTAATATAAATTAGGAAAATGCATGCTATTAATCAATAAGAAAGTTAACATCTTGTCTGTTGTCAAGAAATATTAAACCGAGGATATACAAAGTAGTGGTCTCACTTGTTATTCATTAGGGCTGTGAAAAAAATGTATCTTATCTTACATGACAAGAATAAATATACCGTTTTCAAAAACAAAGTGATAAGAAAAATATTTGGTACCAAAAGATATGAAGATATTGGATAGTAGATGAAGCAACACAATGATAAGTTACACACCATTAGCAAATAGCAAGACATTGTTAGCGTAATAGAATCTTGCAGGATAGGACATGAAATAGATGGGGTGTAATGACAGGTTATAACTAGCTCAATATATAGATAGGTGAAGGAAGGCCTACATTTAAGTGCAGCAATTATCTTAGAGAACCTAATGTCATCTAGTAAGTAGTACATATAATAATAGTCTATTTTCTTAAATATTGACTTAAAAACTATGTTTGCCTTATTTTACAAATTTAATAATATTTAGCGAAGATATTTATACTTGCATTGTGATATTGACCGAAATAACAATTCCATATTTACTTCATAAAAGCTATTTCAAACTATAAATATTATAAAGTTATGACAATCCATCAAAGCTATTTTCATTAAATTATTGTAATCGGCATGGCATAAATTGAGGGGTCTGTTTGTTTTAACATTGTTGTGTTGTGGATTGTGAGTGATAAAGCGAGTATTGCAAGGTGTTTTTCATAATTAGTAAACAATAGAACACATGCGCTAACAACTTAAACAGTGTCAGCACTACTCAAGATAAATCAGGCTTGAAGGGAAAATAAAGAGGAATGATTTCGAGTTAACTGGAATGACTACTCACCATCGAACGTGGGTTAGGACGCCGGGTCACCGAATACAAGTGCTGAGGGGCTACCGTCATGCCCAAGGTGCTGGGGGCTCATTTCTGTGTAGGGCCACCTAGAGGTCAGTCATGCCATTGGTCAAGCATTCCTTGCTATACTTCGATCTGTCGCAAGCTCCAAGTAATTTCGTTAAGTTCTGTAATATTTGTTAATACTTCTTATCAATATAACATTTTGTAACAGAGCAAGGTAGTAGAGTAAAACCCCAAGCCGAACGTCAATTACCACCCCACACAGTTATATTTCGTCTGTAACACATCCTGACAGTTTAGGCCCACACAGTTATATTTCTGGGGGAGCTGAATGGTTTCCATTTAAACATTTCTTAAACAAACACCACGAATAAAAAGTATAATTTGTATCCATTCTCACAATATCGACAAAATCATTATATCCATTATTAATTGTATCCATTTAATTGCGGTGCCACTTGTATAATATATGGCAGCAGCAGATACTCCCCTTAACTCATTTCGTGTTTACTAAAGAGCAGCACTATCGTTATGTTAATATATATAAAAAGATAAATACTTATTAGTGTTTCTTTTAAAAGAATAATAAAAGGGTACTCTACAAATTATTGTTTCATAAAAATAATTATGATTTAGTCTAAAATTGGTACATAGGGAAGCATTTCCTAAAATAAATTAACATTTTTAATAGTTCTAAAAATGTCATATTTCAGGATAGCGAAATTTTATGAAAAATATGTTGACGCCTGAAAGGTTGAGTTTGTATAAAATAATAAAAATTATAGCTTTTGCCTATTGAATACTTCGGTGTCATGTTGTGGCATTCTTTGAATATTCACGTTATAAATAATAACGTTATTCTGTGATTGATGCAAGTTTTGTTGATTTGTTAAGATAATATATAATTTATTTTACAATATTAATTCTGTTATCATTGGAGATTTGTTTTGTTTCTGTGTGTAAGGATGGAAAAATATATAAAACTTGTCATATGATGACAAAGAAAAACAAGTAATTCCGCTCTCTTTATATACCTACTATTATAGAAATAAACATAAGTCCTTAACTTATATGTTTACCGGTTCACAATCAATTTTAACCATAGTATCAAGAATTTCATTCAAACCACAAGATGAACTTTATTATATAACAGGTAGAAGAAAAGATTTTTATTTTTAAACACTGACCTCCTTCTCATTTCACTTCAGCTGGACATATTGTTAGGCATTCCTACTATAATAGTAGTAGTAGTAGTTCACATCGTCTGGACATAAAGCTGTAGCGGAGAGTGGGGAGTTTTCCAATCAAACTTAACAAAGCTAGCATATAAAATGTACGCCTGTGTTCAAGTTGAATATGATAGCCTATAAATAACATTTCTCGATCCAACTTCAACCCAGGTAGCCCTACACTATAAACAGATGAAATTATCTGTAAATTATAGGATATGACACTTTAACACATATCTATGAAGATTAAACGCATACAATTACAAAAACATTGTTTCTTTATTGCCATGTCCTGTGTGAGATATAACTTACTTTAATCTTTTCTTAGAGTGGGTGATAGTTCTTCGTGTGCAAAAGTTTAACAAAATGGCATTGTTAATGTAGCTACTGATGTCAATTTGTCATAATATAGTATTTAATACAGTGTTGCCAACAATATGATACATGGGATATATATATATATATATATATATTTGTGTATTAAACAAGCATCTTATAAACAGGAATATTATGTAGTGTTTATAGAAATAAGTCTTATATTTTAAAATCCATGTATAGATTTTAAAGTAATAAGACCATAAGTAATTTTTATATATAAGATTAACATAAAGATAGTGCTGCTCTCTAGTAAGCGCGGAATGATTTAAGGACAGTCTTTGCCGCTGCCATCTATCAGACATGTGGTACTACAATCAAATGGATACAAATCAGGATGGATACAATTCAAGATATTTTGGATATAATACAAATAATTACAGTGGATACAAATCAGGATTTTTGTTAAAGCCGTTTATTTGAAAACTGTTTTAATGGAAACCATTCAGAATGAATACAATCCAAGACTTTGTGAATATTATGAGAATGGATACAATCCAAGACTTTGTGGATATTATGAGAATGGATACAATCCAGGACTTTGTGGATATTATGAGAATGGATACCATTAAGGGCTTTGTGGATATTATGAGAATGGATACCATTAAGGGCTTTGTGGTTATTATGAGAATGGATACAATCTAGGATTTTGTGGATATTATGAGAATGGATACCATTAAGGGCTTTGTGGATATTATGAGAAGGGATACCATTAAGGGCTTTGTGGATATTATGAGAATGGATACAATCCAGGATTTTGTGGTTATTATGAGAATGGATACAATCCAGGATTTTGTGGATATTATGAGAATGGATACCATTAAGGGCTTTGTGGATATTATGAGAATGGATACAATCCAGGACTTTGTGGATGTTATGAGAATGGATACAATCCAGGACTTTGTGGATGTTATGAGAATGGATACAATCCAGGACTTTGTGGATGTTATGAGAATGGATACAATCCAGGACTTTGTGGATGTTATGAGAATGGATACAATCCAGGACTTTGTGGATGTTATGAGAATGGATACAATCCAGGACTTTGTGGATATTATGAGAATGGATACAATCCAGGACTTTGTGGATATTATGAGAATTGACACAATTCAGTCGTCTCATATTTCGAGTCACCGTCCTTATCCTCGGCCGCAACCCATCCTGACAGCTTAGTCCCACACAGTAGGGAGTTGTCATTATATGTATGTCTACATTTTTGATATAAAAATCTTGATAACATTTGCCAGGGATTTATCAAAGGATAGGGTGGGTGATATGTTAAAGTTCTACCTGCTTATATATAGTACATACAAATTTAATTGTACAGTTTTAAAGGCAGTATATTCTTAAATGAAACAAACTCTACAAATATGCTATTGCATACATATGTTTTTATTTACTGTATCGATATATTTTGGTGGAATTTTTAAAAGTATTTAACGGTCAGCTAGTAAATATTTTTACATAATTTATATCAATTTTTATAAATTATATAACCATATAGTGTACTAACTTATTTTATTATATATTTCAAGTAATAAGTTTTTTAATTTAAAAAAATACCGTAATATTAAAATCGCAGTTAAGAAGCTTCAAATTTTTTTCACTCTCTTTATATTCTCTGTAGCAGATTAATTAGAGAAATAATTATGAAATGAGCGAGAAAATGTATGAATAAATCTAAACATTTATTGTTTTTGAGTAGTCCATCCACAACGATATGTTCTTATGAATGAGCATATCTTACAGAAAATGTTACTAATTTTATTTCCCCTTATTCATACTTCGAACCATATTATCTGCAGTGGCCACATTAATAGATATAAAATAACTCTAATAATTATAGTAAAATAATATCAATGTTGAACTCAAATACTATTCTTGTATTTTCTAAAAGGTGATCCATTTTTAATAAAATCAAGGTAACTATTGCCAAGGCTTGGTGAGATGATACTTCTAAGAGCTTGAAAAGGTAAGTCATCTCTTAACATTAATACAATGGGCTTGTGCCCTTTTCCTATGAGGTAAATTAACAGTCAAGATCTTATAGATATACGCGTACTTATCTATATTTCCTTCCCCCGCTCGGGATACATAGTTTTTCTACGTGAAACGAATATGGAGGAGAAAGGTAGGATTTTGAAAAAAATATACCCACATATTAAAAATGAGGAAGAACAGGATTTAAAAAAAAAGCCTAAACCACCCTAATTACGCCTGGCAGGCATAATAAACCTGACATCTAATCCACATTTTCATGTAAATCTAGTAAATATTTGGGTTCTTCCCTCTCACTAGGTGAAAAATTAACTGTATGTGATCTGGTCGATGTGTTTTCTCGTTATATAGTTATAGTAAGCCACTAATAGCCAACACATGCATTAAAACGTGTCATTAACTGTTTGCGGTTATTTTTCTAGCGTGTATGTGCTATTTTATAAAATAGCTCGTAAGAGAGGCTAGTTTGAAAAAGTGAAATGGATTCTTTCTTCTTTTTTACCTCAACATCATTAGAAAGATCACACATGATTATCTATGTGTGTTGCGTTTTTGCTTGAACAAATGCGTTCATGTTGTTTTTACTGGAAGTCTAAGAGTACTTCAAGGCCAAATATCATCTGTTTTTCCCTTTAAAAAAAATAGAAAGAAAAGGGTGTAAGAGAGACTCTAACTGGCGGGCAAAAAAAGAGTTTTGGAATGAGGTTGAGGGAGTGATTCGGTGTGCGTGCTACTTCATCCTTATCAGGCACACGACTCGTTTATTTTTGGGGTTGAGGCTAGGACTAGATGAGGAGAGATAGGGAGGGTATAGGAAATAAGGGTGTGAAAGGTGTGTGTGCTGAAGGCGTACGTTAGAGCTATCTTTTTCACTTACACGCGTGTGTGCTTGCTTGGGACACTTTTGATAAAGTTCAAACTGTTGCAATCTTCTTAAAAATGTTAGAGCTATCTTTTTCACTTACACGCGTGTGTGCTTGCTTGGGACAGTTTTGATAAAGTTCAAACTGTTGCAATCTTCTTAAAAACGGTCCACCACGTATTTTTAAGAGGTGTGCGTCCAGGCCATTTAGTGGTGACGTTAATTAATGTCGGTAGCGGTGGAGGGGGTGACACAATTACTCCGGGGTGTTGGAGATAAAATGAAGATCTATCATGTCCGGCTGACATGCCATGCGTGAAGTGAACAGGTGTCGGAGGAATATGATTCATTCCGGGCCGTGTCTACAATAGTTATATACAAGGTAGTGTCTACAATAGTTATATACAAGGTAGTATATACAATAGATATATACAAGGTAGTATATACAATAGATATATACAAGGTAGAGTCTACAATAGTTATATACAAGGTAGTGTCTACAATAGTTATATACAAGGTTGTGTCTACAATAGTTATATACAAGGTAGTATATACAATAGATATATGCAAGGTAGAGTCTACAATAGTTATATACAAGGTAGTATATGCAATAGTTATATACAAGGTAGTATATACAATAGTTATATACAAGGTAGTATCTACAATAGTTATATACAAGGTAGTGTCTACAATAGTTATATACAAGGTAGTATCTACAATAGTTATATACAAGGTAGTGTCTACAATAGTTATATACAAGGTAGTGTCTACTATAGTTATATACAAGGTAGTGTCTTCAATAGTTATATACAAGGTAGTGTCTACAATAGTTATATACAAGGTTGTGTCTACAATAATTATATACAATAGCTATAAAAGGTAGTGTCTACAATAGTTATATACAAGGTAGTGTCTACAATAGTTATATACAAGGTAGTGTCTACAATAGTTATTTACAAGGTAGTGTCTACAATAGTTATTTACAAGGTAGTGTCTACAATAGTTATATACAAGTTAGGATCTACAATAGTTATATACAAGTTAGTATCTACAATAGTTATATTCAAGTTATTATCTACAATAGTTATATTCAAGTTATTATCTACAATAGTTATATACATGTTAGTATCTACAATAGTTATATACAAGTTAGTATCTACAATAGATATATAAAAGGGAGGGTCCGTAAACTGGTTTATACAAAGAGTGTCTACAATGATTATATTTAGGGCAGTGTCTACAGTAAATATATATAAATATATAAGACAGTTCTTACAATAATTATATAAAAGGCAGTGTCAACAGTAATTATGTAATGCAGTGTATTTGCTAGTCAGTGTAATATAAGATATGATAATGGCTAAATTAATATATAAATATTAATTCTGTCTCTAAAACATGTATTTAGGCTCACAATGTCCGGCTCTACGGTTGAAGGTCAATAATGTCAACAAGGGCAGCTGGTTTATTATATTGAAAACTAGTTTGTAAGTCCTGTGCTAGTGGAACCATGTGTTTAGAAACTACACACTTATTACACAGTGTTGTAAAAATCGTAGTTTGATGATACCTACAAATTTGTTTTTCTTTGTGGATAACAAATATAAATTATAACGTAATTTCATTAGCGTAATTGAAATATATGCATGAAACCTAAAAGGGAAGTGTGACGAGGGGGGAAAATAAAATGTATTTCCGTTTATTCCCCAGTGTAGTTTTGGTGCTTCTTGATGAACAAGAAATCAGTCCTTGAAATACATTAAAAGGAATTTGTTTTTGACACATCGTGCGTTTTCGAGTGTACGTGCTACAATTAGCAACCCCAACAGAACCACCGGTAAACCACAGTTATCTGTGTTTACACGCGACGCCCCTAGTTAGCAGTTAGCACCGCTCCTACCCCTCATAACATCCTGCAGCGCTAAGCGGGGGTGTCCACAACCCCCAGTAATGAGACAGGGAACGTCAGGAGGGCTGTCAGAATACGTCCATCAAGGGATGAGCGCGGAGGGGGGACGATGTGACAGTCCGGGGATACTAGACGACGCGACGCTCTCGTCGACCAGCGCCGCTTGTTAAAGCCGGTGGCCATGGTCTGGACGAGCACCCTGATCAACGGCGTAAATAGGCTCGCTTCATTGAGGCGTCACAAATAAGGGATAGCCGGCGGTTAATAAGCCTCGGACTTGCCATTGGAATATGTCCTAGCGAATGAGATAGTTGTGGATATACAGATTGGTATGAAGACAATTTAACCGACCTGGTGTTACGTGCTCCTTCGTGGACAAGGGGTTTATACAGACATACACAGGCCCAGGAGACCCTGGATCATTTCTAGAGGCATAAATAACTTAGGATTGCTCAGATTGTTCACTTTCCATCTGATAGCTGGAAAAGTCACTAGATATACTTTCACGGTAAGTCTTGTTGTATAAAGTTCTCACTTTTGATAGATATTATCAATAAATATAAAATAAAACTAATAATATAATTTGATGTATTCAATTTTTGGCAGGGAAAAATAATTTAATGTTTTCATAAGGGCCTTTTCTATGAAAAGTGAACTAAAACTAGTATTTCTTTAGATATATTAGTTAACTACGCGATTATGATATTAGTAAGAAAAAAAAATATTACTTTTATTTATTTGTGTTTTATTCTATATATAGTTTTAAATCAAATTATATCTATTTTACTTAAACCATTTGAGATATTTTTGACATGATTTTCATAAAACCTGAGTAATTTTGGTTTCGTGACCAGTCCATATTTCTGGTTGGGCTGAGCCGAAGCTGGAGATGAATATGTTCCGTATTGGTGGCTTGCGGTCTACTAAGTAGGGGAGGGGGGGGGGCTGGGTTTAGATAGCCTGCACCTAGATAATATTACATATATACATTAAATAGTGGGCTAGGGGACAAGTGTTGGTGGGTTTGAGGGAGGGAAGAAGTAATAAATAACCTTAAAATTATTTTAGTTTTCTATAAACTGAAAATATAAACTACAAACAAATATGGAAATTACAATATATATTACATTTTAGCTAATAGTATTATATAGTTAAACCACAGGCTGGGATGTATTCTTAAATAGTTTTATTGTAGTTTTGAAGTTATGTATATCTGGTTAACAGCAGACACGATAATAGTAACAGATTCAACCATCAAGCGCTGACGTCACTCCAACAGGAATCACTCTTATTGCTTTGTTTTAACTTGTTAAAATAGCTGGATTTTTTTTAAATAAAATAATTTTAACAACTTTAAAATGGAAAATATGTCCTAAAAGTATTAATTTTTTTATCAGATTATCCAAAGAAAAAAAATTCTGTTTCACCTTTCTAACCATAGCGGGATTATGGGAAATGTAGTTTCTGTATTTTCTTTTAATTGATATTAATGCAGAGATATTCTCTTTCAAACATGTGATAAAAAAAAGTGTGAAAACGAGTGTTGATTAAAATAATATAGATAATAAAATGATAAATATTGGTCACTTGCCTCAAAATATTAGCTTCTGTACAACATCATATTCTATTGGCTTCCAGATATAAAAAAAATATGCTCAAAGTCCATTTACAAATAACAGAAGGGAAATCATTCATAGATCAATTAAAGGTTAACCGCTATGTTTTTATCACCACCTGAATAGTTATTTTTGATAGAAAATGTTTGTAGCTTACTGGAAAAAGAGATCGACTCCTTCACATTTTGCTGAACATCTCTTTGTTTAATCCCTCGTGTCGGGGGAATTTATCGCGGCTTATAAAACATTAGTTCCAAGTCATCAACTAGACCTGTCACCACCTGGAATAATTTACTATTCATCTTAATTATACTCTATCCCCACCCTAAAATATATCAAAGTTGTTCAGGCTAAACAAACTTTGGACAAGAGTAAATGACGTGTTCCAAGAAAATATTCGTACGGCCCTTATAAGTTCAACCGACCTGTATTAGGTATATTTACTAGAACTAGGCCGATCATATGTCGTCAAGCCGGCAGGTCACTGATTCCAATCATTTGGTTTATTTTAATTACAATATTGCATAAGTCAATATGCAAAGCGACACAAATACGTTTTTAGCATAAACAATTGGTCGTTAATTTATTGTTTAGTTATTTCATACAATTCTTGCAATTAACGTTTCAAGGAGTGTTTCCAGAGTAAGAAAATTTGGCTTAAGGGGAATCATGCACATTATAAATAGGTCATGGGCCAAAATGAGTTTTAAATGGGTAAATATGTTAAAAGGATCCCCTCGAATATACCCTTACCATCCTCTAAGGGTTTGGCCAGACTGACAAGCATGCTCACTCGCTCGCTCCAGTCTGGCCACCTCTTATTACAACCAATATGTTCTATTTTATAGTTTAGTCGCTCCCTCACCCAGTCTGGCCACCTCTCATTACAACCAATGTGTTCTATTTTATAGTTTAGTCGCTCGCTCGCTCCAGTCTGGCCACATCTTATTACAACCAATGTGTTATATTTTATAGTTTAGTCGCTCCCTCGCCCAGTCTGGCCACGTCTCGTTACAACCAATGTGTTCTATTTTATAGTTTTGTCGCTCGCTCCAGTCTGGCCAACTCTTATTACAACCAATGTGTTATATTTTATAGTTTAGTCGCTCCCTCACCCAGTCTGGCCGTACCCTTTGACTCTCAAGAACTCGCTTGGGAGCGAGTCTCCCCAGGATTAAGACTTATGTTACTCGTCCACTCAAAAACTGCCACGCGATAAAATACAAATGGTAATTAGTCCTTTTAAAACAATAATATCAAAATATTATCATCTGTGAGTCAGAAAACGTCGGTCTGAAAGTGGGGTTGGGAAAGTGAGAAAATTAAATCTTTCAGACAATGATAACAAATTTAACATTCACCCTTGACACCATAAGTCAAAGCCATAACTTGCGTTTATAAAAACTAAACAAACATATTGGGAGGAAAGGGTTTAAATCCCAGCTGGAACACTTGACGTATTTTCCACTAACTGTTTTGAAAAGTATTAACATAATTATATATTAATAATATACTTTATATTAATAGTCCATACTTTACACGACCCACCAAATAAATTCATAAATCAAATTATCGCAACTAATTTATTTGTAAGGTTAATTTATTACAAGTTTCTGTGGCATATGAATACACAATAGTAAAAACTGGCTATGTAAATTATCTTTAGAGTAACGTACTTGTTACGACTATTGGTGAACACGCGTAATAAACGTCATGCTCGCTTGGTCCGGTTTCAAGGTGATGGGAAGGCTTGAGCTCGAATCCCAGCCAGGTGCTCTGAGGGTACTTTTACTAAATTGTTTCCCACTCTCCCTCTATGCAAATTCTGGTAACTTCCCCTCAACTCCAGATTCCTCATTCCTACCACAATGGTGCAGTTAAATCTGAATAACCCGAACGAGAAGGAAGACGAGGTTCTAAAACATAAGTTTGTTTATTTACTTTAAATCAGGGATTAGCAACCTTTCTAGGCTCGTGGCACACACTTAAGGGGAATTAGAATCTCGTGGCACACCTTTGAAGGGGATTATAATATCGTGGCACACCTTTGAAGGGGATTGGAATATCGTGGCACACCTTTGAAGAGGATTAGAATCTCACGGCACTATAGTAAGAATTTTCGTAAGCGTTTTGATTTTCACATTTTTTATTTTTCACTTAAAGTAGAATATATCAGAATAAACTAAATAATTAAGAGTGTTTTAATTTTGTAACTATTTAAAATTAAAATAAACATTTTTACATGGGCTTATTCGCTTACGGAAATAATTGGAATATATAAATAACGATAAGACTGAATCAACCATTTTAGTGCCACGCCTATTCCAGAATTCACACGCGAGGAGTGCCACCGGCCTGTTAGGTTTTGTGTTGGAGGAGTGCCACAGCTATATCCTCATTTTTGTGTTCTCAAGAAAATTCGCCAAACCTTTGTTTATGAAGCGATTATTTTGATTTCTCTATCATTTTAATCCGTATATACTGCTATTTAATAATAAAGAATTAATACAACTTAACTGAAATTATTTAATTTATAAATGTTAATTATTATTTAAAAATTCTTATCAAAACTAATGCTAACTAACATATTAAAAGATATATTATATACACATATCATCATAATTTTGTTGTAGTGCATTTAGTTTTATAGAAGAAAATAAAGTTTTGAATATAAATGATAATAAATAGTATTATAGGAATTTTTATTTGATATTCTGCATTAGATATGTTTGGGCCACTATTGTTTACCTTACAGCCAGATATAGTATATTGCTTACCTCATGAATAAATATTTAGACCTACACATAATGAATGCGTTTTTCAAAACCTTTTATAGTAAAAAATTTCATATTTAAAAAAAACTATATAAATTTATAAATTCATTACACCTATTTACTTACATTGGTAAATAAATATTTTCATTCACATGACATATACATGAAAATCTAAATAGTATATTTTTCCAAACTCAGAAAAATTTAACCCTTATATTTGAAAACTATTTACGAAACTATTTAGATCATTATGAATGTAAGCCACACTCATGTTTTAGCATGCATCCCGTACGTAAACTGGAATTGCACTTGTCACATTGAGTACGTGACTGTCCCATTGTAAATGTACTATAGTCCCAGTTCCAATAACATTTATTTACAGTTGATTTTTGATGTCTACCTAATATAAAATAATAGAGGAAAATGTTTTATTTCCAGTGATATATGACACTACTACACTATCTATCAAACAAAGCGATAACTAGCTCAAATCTGGAGATATGACTTTATCGACTCTGGAACCTTTAACGGTAATAGGCAGAGGCGATCAGATCAGCTCGTGGCACTAAAAAGGTTAAATACATAAATACACTCATACAATAACATAGATTTAGAAATCAATAAGCTATCACAATTATCAATCACAATGTGAGATCACTAAAAATTAGTAGCACAACAAAAATTAATATTATGTAGTCATCAAAAGGGAAACTACTATCTCACAGCATGTGCCGCGGAACGTGAAATTCAGAGAAACACTAAAAGACAACACTTTTTCTCTTTCTTTACTCTCATTATGTTTTTGTAATATATTTTTCATTCGCAAGAATCTACGGCATCCCTGGCCAATCTCGTGGCACTCCTAAATCCCGCGGTACACCGGTTGAGAATCCCTGCTTTAAATGGATTAACGGCGTTCACTTTGTCAACACAATAATAATAATTGTAATGATAATTTAATTTAATTACTGCTTTATCACGTACTTCTGTGCTGGAGATTATTGCGGGTGTTGCTATTTAAAACTAGCAAACTAATTTATTTGCTAGTGACGAGGAAGTTACGGTTTGAAACCCGGCAGTAAAATGCGTGGACATTTTAAAAGTGTTACTATACACCTACCTATGCCTATATATTTTATACCAGTACTATCCTATATAATTATTTAAATTATGACGTTAATGTTTTCTTTCGTAGTAAAAGTTAGTATCTTAAATTATATTTAATTTTAAAATGTTTTCCATTTAAATTGATTACAGAAGAGATTTTACTCATTTTTCTTTTTTTGTGCAACATTATAAATTTAAACACACTGAGTACGTAGGGCTAGGGTTCGAATACCGATTGACAACCTCGCCAGAGAGAAAATATATGACCTTGTTTAGAATAAGACTAGGACTCGTGACCCGTGACCTCAGAGAAACAGAAACTCCTATTGGGGGTAGTGTCGGAGTGCTGGTGATGGGGGCGAGGGGTCTTTGTGTGGGTTTAAAAATGAGATAAAATGTTAGTTAAAATGACCGCTAAAATCACCCGCAACAAAGCATGTTGTATATGGCATATCCACTTAAAAATGTATTATGCTAAATTAGGTTTTAAAAAATTGAACACTCTGAGATGTGGCTCAGGCATTTTTAAAACCCTGACCTCGTAAAGTAAAAATAAATATAGAAGTGTTCATAACTAATCCACCATTAATTTAAAATACATTATTTTATAACCTTCCCAGAGTAAGATAGAAATCAAATACTTGCAGTTAATGGGTTTGGAAAATTTGTTACATCTATTTTCAACAATTAAAACAGCTTTTAGAGTAAATAAAATAATACTAAAAATATTTTTTTTAAATCTAAATACATATTAAAATCAGTTTAATTGAGATTTTATTTTCCCCAAAAATTCCAATGCACAATTCCCCTTAATCTGGGAATGTAGTTAATTTCTCATTACTCATACATAGATTACTACGTGAGGAATGTGTATCAGAACCTACGTATAGTCAAATAGGGGTTAAATGATTATCTTAAAGATCTTTTGTTTATTTTTTCAATTCTATTTTCGGAAATGGTTTGTTCAAGAAAAAAATAATATTAAGTCAAACTTTTTTATAGACAGCTCCTCTATAATTTTAACAGTGATCAAATATCAATAAAATTGACATTTTTCAATAAAAAACTGCCGACTTCATAACAAAAAATAAGAAAATGTAACAATTAATAAACATCGATACATTATCATAGAAGGGGCGTTGAAAGTATTAACATAAAAACTACACTCGTTCTCGAGAAAACTGATATTTCCAAACGTATGATTTTTACGCAAGACCTGTCCGGTAGTTAGAGCCACCTACGGTTTCTGTGATTCATTTGTTCTTGTTGGCGCGGAAGGATACTTTGGTTGGTTGTGAAGCCACGCGACGCCTTCCATCCTCCCGCCCACCATCCAACAGAATAGGATTTAGACTTGCACTCGACAGGGCCAAGGGGCTTAAGTTTGTTTTACAAAGTTAAGTAAGGTTGTAAGTTAGTGCTGAAATATCTTTGTTTAAAAAATTATCGTAATATTTTAAGGCGTCTAACACAATATACTAGACTGTCGATGGGTCCAATATGGGGCTCTATCCCATTTGGGTGTATTAAGAATGGTTGATCTCAAATAGCTTTACTGTCTCCCTCCATTCAAATGCAGGTACGCTTCTTCTAAATTCAACCTTACACGTATTTATCCCATTAGAGTAATTAGTATATAGGTGTATAACCCGAATGTGTAGTGATATGCGGTGATAAAAAAATACACTAATTACCTTAAGATCACCTAATTCTGATGGAGTTCAGGGTAATCCACCACTATTAGTACGAATTGAATAACTTATGGAGAGAATGAAAGAATAACACTTATTAATTCAATATATATGGTGAATCTGATGCCTTAGACCATCTTGACCACAGACGTAGATATCTTTACTCCACAACTTCTCAATATTTGTAAAACCTATACAAATCTATCTACGCTAATTGATTATATATTAGAAGGGTGAAAAGAGATTAAATGTATCCAGAATTACGTGTAAGGATCTTAGTAAACATTTGAGGGAAGGCCAGCTTCAATAAATACATCTGTGATTTAAACCCCGATCTTCCCATAAATCTCATGCTAGAATAGATGATCTCGACGTTTTTTCCACGTGTTCACCGACGCGAGTACCAACACTGGAAAACACTTACACTTACCTCCTCCCCCCACTTATTTTCTGAAATAGTTTAGTTCTCCTACGTTCCACAACGCCACTAAGCCACATAAAGCCACAGGCCGTTTCAACAGTTGCTGTACACTATAATCAACATATGTATTAAGGTGCATCCACACTGCAACAACTTTGTTCACAATACGCGTTGACAACACATGTGTGTCAACAAAAACGTTAGAAATCGGGTTTAAATGTTGACAACATTCATGTTGGGGAGTGTTGGCAACATGTTGACAGTTTCCCGTCATTGAGCGGTAAACATCTAAGAAATGTTGGTAACATAGGTTGGCAGCATTGTTAATGCGTATATTTACCGGAGCAACATTATTGTCAACATAGTAATGACATTTAGTTTGCTCGGAGGATCTACCTGAAAAGGTTGTGTTCGTTCGCGCTTTGTGAATTTGGTTTTGTGTACTCCATTTTCTGATCACTATTTTATTTTAGTTATGGAACGGAGTCGAGAAAATATAAGTACTTTAAAACAAATGTGTATCAATCGGCCGGTTTTATGGGAGTCAATAAATCCTGTCCAACATAACTTTAGCGTCTCTGGAGAGATGGACGAACCGAAAATTGGCGTCTAGCCGGAGGAACACTACAATTACTACATTTACATCTTCCTCTCCGAGCATCCTGTGTTCAACTATGTCTTGACAATAATGTTGACTTGGTCTGAACACTTTGTTGTCAACATTCTTATGATTTGTTGCTGCGGTGTGGACGCACCTTTAAACTGGGTGGAACAGAAACAATTAGGCAATCTATTCCGAGGAAAGGGATGGACAACGTGCCTAGGTTTGCCTGACGTCCGGTCGAGCTCACCTCAGTGACATTATCTTCAAAAAGTGAAGAAGTGTATTAGTAGTTTGCTTTTATCTAGCTAGTGAATATTTATTTTTCTATTAAAGTTCAGGGTTACTAATTGTCTAATTGTTTCGCCCCCCTCTCGCCCCTTTCCCCCACTTGAAGATACTACTGTCGTTGTAGTGGACAACTAGAAGTGAACCCACCCCACGCTATTAGCCTCCTCTCTGAAGTATATTTCACCCTGTCAACAAGCTTTTGTTTTATTTTATAAAAATTACGTTTCACATAAAAACAACCTGAACTGTAAATTTAGCAGCTATATTTCCAATTAGCTCCATCTATTTTTAATAATGAAAAATAATGTATAGCCATTGTAACTATTCTTGAATGAATGGGAATAAATCTAACCAATTTGTCATTCCACTGGACAATTGATTTTACCAATAAGTACTGCCTTTTGTCCAATTTTAATGGGACATTTTAATGGTTCAATACCAACGTTACAGTAAATACATCATAATAGAAATGGGGTAAATAGTTTATATTTAAAATTCGCAACTCATTTATATATTGCAGAAATTATTTTAACATGCGATATTTATTTGTAGTTGTCAAAATTGAAACTTGATTCCAATCCAGAATGAAATAAACTACTAGCCATTACATCGAATAATGAAAAATAACCTCGTATATTAATATTTCTTTCGTATTCCTTAATTAGGAAAATGACACCTGTACATGGAAATCGATCCCGGTACCTTTGGCTTAGTTTAAAAATAATCTTACCGTTCTGCTAACTACTATAGTAACTTGTCTATTCAATCCATCACATTATGGGAATCAGTACAACTATCACTGGACTATCGGCAACGTTAAACACTCCCAACTCAAAGGTTGCTGCATTATTTGATAAGTTGTAATTTTATTTGCTCACTCATATTTAGCTGACGTTTCACGTCCATCACAGACTCTGCCTTTAAAATAGAATAGTGAAGAATGACCCTGGACACGGGAGCATTGGCATACCAAGTTAAAGAATATGATATTTAGCTGCAGCTATAATCGTAATTAGCAACTAAGATAGCTTGGCTATTTCAGCCATGAATAATTTCAGGTGTGGTTCGAATACTCCCTATTTTCTCTACCATTGGTGATACGTATGTTTATTTAGGCGCCGATACTTACAACCCATTCGTAATACTAGCATATTTAGGGCGGGAATGAGGGAAGTATAATTTACTTGGAAAAAATACACCCACTTTTGTGAAGAGATAAGCTTGGAAACCAATTAAAAAATAACACTTCAGTCACCCAACCAGGACTCAAATGCCGATATCTCTGTTATTAGCAAGTCAGACCACCTTTGTCTGCGTAGCCATTGTGTTGGTAAGAATTATCATTCATCTTATGTAAACCATCATAACCCCATGTAATGTAAGCAATATTAAGGTAACATATTTACATTTTAAATCTCCAGAAAGATTAGTATGAATGAAAGTACTATCAGCTATTGCATGGGGACAACTCCTCATTACCCATCTAGAGGTCACGTTTCACCAGTATCATAGCACTGGTTCCACTATCACCAGTATCATAGCACTGGTCCAGCTATCACCAGTATCATAGCACTGGTCCAGCTATCACCAGTATCATAGCACTGGTCCAGCTATCACCAGTATCATAGCACTGGTCCAGCTATCACCAGTATCATAGCCCCGGTCCAGCTATCACCAGTATCATAGCACTGGTCCCACTATCACCAGTATCATAGCACCGGTCCAGCTATCACCAGTATCATAGCACCGGTCCAGGTATCACCAGCTGTGTCGCACGGTCATCAATAAGGTGGTGGTAGCCTCCAGTCATCACCACTAGCAGCGCTGCAGTAGCTACAATAATCTCGGTTGGTTCAAGCGTCGGTACTCGTTAGACGCTTCAAAAGATCACAAAAATAAGCGCATTCACTTTTAGAGCAAAAGGTTTTGGTTAATAAGGGTACAAGCCCACTTTTTAGTGGTCGGATTAACACCAGAAATAATAATTTGTCTTGATTACGTCTTTTACTTTATTCTTCCTGGAATTAATATAAATTTTGAGTTATAACGATGACGTAGTTAAGTAAACTTTAATTTTCGAGATAAATTAGTTTGTATTTTCGGTTTATTAAAATGTTTTTGATATTTGGTTGTGATTTGAAACATGAACTGCTCTAACATTCGAACAATGCAGTTGATTATCCAAGGGTGTAGGCTACTCAATTATTTATTTTAGGAACGGTTATACAATGTATCGGATCCATTTAATGCAAAAAACACATTTTCAGTGTTATCGATTAAGTAGTTTTGTTTTAAATGGTTTTAAAGATTTATAAAACTTATTCGAAACACTAGAAGGATAAAATGCTTCACTCCCCTCCCCTTTCACTTTCCCAATTGTATTCATTACTGTTCTTATCGTTGACCTCAGTGGTCTTGGGGTAAAGGGCTCGCCTCTAGACCCGGTGTTCGTGGGTTCAAATCTAGCCAGGGTCAACGGATATTTCTTGATCAATAAAAACCCTTAGCACACCTTCAATCGGAGAGGAAGTCAATCTGTCGGTCCCACGTGTGGTATGTAATAGAACCCTATAAGATATTATGTGCAAATACCTTTCCCAGTCAAATTGGTGGGGCCTTTCACTCTCGCTCATAGAAATTATTGTGTGTAGATGTAATCGGTCATTTCAGAAATTGCACCTTAAATACCCAAAATATATAACTATTGTTCTTATCCATATTTAGCTCATCTTTCACCATTATTATTCACCATTCCCCACCACCACCACCCTAACTCTTTACATGGTGACTATAAGAACCCTCTGAGTGAAATTTATTAATTTATTTACAATTTGAACATTCGTAGGCTTCAAAGCAATTTTTTCCGATAAGAAATGACTAGGTTTTTTTTTCTAAATTGTTACCCCCACGCAATTCCGGGTAAATATTCTCAGAGTTCTATCATCCTCATTCCTACACATAAATGTAAAAATAAACCTTTTGGGTGGTAAGACTGGGCTCTTATGAAATATAATATTACTATAAAAGCCAAAGACACTCTACTGATTGGCCAAACCAGGTTACAATCGCTTTTAATATGACCTTGTAATTGCTTAAGGCTAAGCCAATTTTAATAGTTTTAGTAATTATAATATATTTACTATCTAGTAGCTTCAACAAAAGTGAACGCATATCATGGCTGTCTAATATTATATTTTATTTTATTATATGGAAATGGTTTAATTCTCGATCCGATAGTCTTACTCTAAAGCTAGCTATGAACAAACATTGCGCATGCGTATAACTGTTGCCATAAAAGTTTACTCCGCTACGAGCGCTAGTGGTATCAAGACGTGTATTGCAGGCATCATCAACTTGTATTTTTTTCACAGTTCCCCTTACCGTAACGACCTAATAGAATTCTTTGTACAGGGGTTTCTTATGAAATACAATATTGCTATGATAGCACTCTTATTATTACTATCATCATCATCGCCTACCTCTCTTCCCTCCTGGAGTTTTACCATTTACGATGTCGGCTTACAAGATAAGCTACTTACGTGGTGTTACTCGTAGCAGCGAAAGGTGGCGCCATTTTGGATTTCATGACTTGATTACGACGGCATTCTTAGGATTTCAGTAGAATGAAATGAAATTAGAGAAAAAGATAAAATTTGATTCCATGAAACAGATTTTTTTTAACGACTATCTGACTCCTCTCTACTTACACTATTTTATTTTATATATTGTACTTATCTAAATATAGTGTACACATATATACAGTTGTATGTATAAACATGGGTGGTATTAAGTTCAGTCATAATATCGTGACCAAATATAAAGAATTGTTGCAAAAAAAAGCATTTTTTTTTTCAAACTTAATAATAATAATATTTAGCACCGCGTCTTACTACCCATTCGGGTTATACGCTTTAAGTAATAATTACGCTAATGGATTAGGAAAGGTTGAATTAAAGGAAGTGAGCACACATTTGCGTGGAGGGAGAGTGGAAAACCATTTAGGAAAAACCACCCCTAGTTCACCCGACCGAGATTCGAACCTCGATCTCCCCGTCCTCAGCAGTCGAGCTCAACACGACAAGCGCGTTAGCCAACTACGCCACCAAGGCGTTTTTTTTAAATATTTGCTCCTTTGAAAGATAAAGTTATCTCACACACGTGTCTGCCCTTATTAATCAGATTGGTTTTGTCTCGTGTGGGTAGTAACACTAGTAAGCACAAGTTATCTTGCTATATGTCACCTTAAACATACTTGATGAAGAGTCTGTCTTAATACGATTAATAACCTAGCTCTGTTACACATATACATACGATTTGGACAAGATCAGGGTTCAGAAAAATAAATACATATTATTTAAACAGGTGTATGTATGTAATTAACTAAATAAGATA
>CABFOW010002586.1:0-17295 GCA_902141385.1 Timema californicum | reverse complement strand
CCACGTATTACTACCCTTTTGGGTTATACGGACTTACGCTAATGTGTAATGGTAGGGTGATTGTGAGATGAAATGGAGGACCTACAGTTTAACGTGGAATCCGAACCACGGTGGAGCCTGGCATTCCCCACATTTACAAGATGTCTTGTCAGAGGTGAAGGAAGGGTTTGGTAATCAGATAAATCTGTGCCGGGACCGAGGATTGAACCCCGGCCACCAGCACAGAAGTCTGACACCTTACCCCTAGACCGCCAGGTCACCTATATTCCATTCACCGTAGGAATTGACTTCTGAAAGGCCTTTTTCCTACCATAAATCTACTATATAGTAGAATATTGGTAGGAAAAAAGACCTTTCAGAGAGTAATTCCTACCGTGAATAGAATAGATTTTGGTAGTAAAATGTAGATACTGTTTAAACGAAGTGTTGGTACTGCGCTGCGTCATCAATGCTGTTACAATTAAGGAACCCTGGTTCTGTGTACTTTCATCCTTTATCCTCGGGAATTATAATGAGTTTTCTTAAAGTTAATACCATTACGCTACCTATCGACTCGCAATTCCAATAATCAGGCGACTACAAAGACACATAATCCACTGTTGCATTTGGTCATTGACTGTTAGACTGTTAACAGGCCAAGTTAGAAGCCGTTAAAATATCCCACGGTTTTTAGTTTTTGGACTATCAGGGGTGGGAACAAAAAGGGGTGAATTTGTGAGGAGGGAAGAATATTAAGGGGGGGACCGGTAGGGGAGGGCGCAGTTTAGGGAAGCAGAAGCCGTGAAAGCCATAGAGGCTAAGCGACAATATCTGGATTCCATCCCTTCAGAAGAGAGGACCTCGATAAAGAGGTGATTGGGGTAGGTGATAAGAGGGAGAAGGGGGATAGCAGATAGGGTTGTTAGTAGTGGTTAACCTTCGAGAAAGGTTGGCACAAGCACATGAAGAGACGGACAGAGAAAGAGAGAACGAGGCATTTTTGGGATGGTCAACATTCTCTTATAGCTGCCTCCATCTCTCTTCTCCCCACTCCCACGGAGGAATGGAGGCTGGGGGATGGAGTCACGAGTAGTGCACCCGGTTTTGGACGGCATCCAACTCTAATGACTTTAATGAAGGTAATCAATGGCGTGGTAATTCATGGGGAATGGTTCCAACCCCCCGTCCGTCTCTCTCCCCTCCCCCCTCCCTCTCTTCACCTGTCGGGGGAGAGCCGCGGACTACACACTCGACAGAGACTGATTTCCACATGCTCGGTACACTTGGTGTCGGAGAAATGCAGACTTAACCACTAGCAGTGTGTGTTTTGTGGACATGGTCAATCTGTGCGTGTAATACGAGCGTTCAGAAAAACCTGCCACACACATAACATAAAAAGGATTATTCTAAGAAAATTGAGCGATAACGTGTGGGTTAAAAAATATTAATATAACATTCGTACATACTATTTATTCTAGTTTATTATGGTTTGGAATTAAATTAACACAAATTTATCTATCAATAAACTACCTTTAAGTGAAATATAGCAATGTAATGTAATGTAGTTAACACGCTAGTTTCTTGCTAAGCTAGACTGTAGAGGACGGGAAGATCGAGGTTCGTGTCTCGCTCGTGTGAACGGGGTGGGGGTAATTTTCCATTATCTCTCCGTGAAAATGTGGGTTCACTTCCTCTATATCCAACCTTCCCAATTCTTAGCCCATTATTCTAATTAGTACTTAGGTGTATAACTCGAATGGTTAGTAAAATGTGGTGCTAGGTATTATTATTACTAACTTAAATCATAGGCTTCGGAACGGTTGGAGACGGGAGGGGAAGTATGGGGCCAGAAAGGGCCAAATTATTCTTGTTTTCTAGTTTTGAAAAGCTGCACAATGGTTTCACAACAATATGACACTGTTAATACTCAATGGCGAGCACATGCAATGATGTATTGTGCGTATAATAGACTGTGACGTTGACCCAGTAGGAAAAGCTTAGCTTTGTGAGCCATCGGGGCCACCGCGATTGGCTACAGTAGTTGGTTGAGTGGGAGATAGATGGTATAGTAATGGGACACAAGAGACTGAACCATCTTACGATAGTTAATACATACAAAGAGGAAATTGATAGCATCAGTATTGACACTGTGATTAAATACTTTATCATTAGTAATGAATACAAAGCCCTCTCCATATTGGATATTTACTTAATCTTCTCTGACGACATATTTCGGTGTTACATATAGTTGCTACACTATCCTCAGGTCTGAGGAATACCAATGTAATTGTAAAATAAACTATAGAGATATAAAGAGTATTAAATACTAATGTTATATAAAACAATCAAAAAGATGATATGTTGTTGGTCGCCCCGGGGCTCGACCGGGTCTCCCCCCTCCTCCTCGCACACCTCCCACGCAAGGCGTTCGTCCTCCTCCTCAGAATCCTCAACGCCGTCCTGACGCTGCTCTACTTTCCGAACCAGTGGAAGGCGGCGTACGTCGTTCCCATCCACAAGCCGGGGAAGCCCCCCGCCTACCCGGCGTCTTATAGACCCATCTCCCTCCTCTCCTGCGTCGGCAAGGTGGCGGAGAGAGTGATCCTCGCTAGGTTGGAGGCCTGGCTGGAGGTGAACCCCCTCCTGCCGGACCACCAATTCGGCTTTCGGAAGGGGCTGTCGACGACCCACGCGGTCGCCAAGGTAGTTGACCTGGTGACCAGCGCGTTCAACGCCGGGGCCCGGACGGGTTTCGTGGTGTTGGACGTCAAAGGGGCGTTCGACAGCATCAGCCACCGCGGGCTTCTCACTGCGGGTATCCCGCCGCCCCTCCTCCGTCTCCTCGAGTCCTTCCTCGCCGACCGCTCCTTCAGAGTGGGAGTCGAGGGAGCCCTCTCGTCCCCGAGACCGATCCGGGCGGGAGTCCCCCAGGGCTCCTGCCTTTCCCCGATCCTCTATTCCCTGTTCGTGCGGGACATGCCCGTCCCGCACGGAACGGCTCTATTCCAGTTCGCGGACGACACCGCTATCCTGGCGCAGTCCCCGGACGCTAAGGTGGTCTGGGCCAAACTGACCTTCGCGTTGCGGGGACTGTTGGCCTACCTTCACACTCGGTCCCTCGCCATCCAATCCCAAAAGACGCAGGCTATTATGTTCACGCGCCGTGGAACGGGCCCCCTGCAGCCACTTCGCGTGGAGGGTGCCGCGGTCCAGTGGTCGCCGTCAATACGGTGGTTGGGGGTGACCCTGGACGCGAAATGCAGCTGGGACCCGCACCTGCGTTCGGCGGAGGGTAGGGCCAGGAGCGTCATGTTGAAGCTGGCTCCTCTTTTGCGCCCGGTCAGTCCGCTGGAGTACGGCCACAAGATCAGACTTTTTCTGCTCTGTGTGATGTCCATCCTTCTCTATTCCGCTCCCGTCTTCTCCTATCTCCCTAGATACAGGTACAATCATCTCCGTGCTGTATACCACCGGTTCCTTCGTCTGATCCTCGGGGCTCCGCCCCGCGTCCCAAACCGCGTTCTCCTGACCATGTCAGGCCTCCCATCCCTGGACAGCCGTATCCGCGGACTGGCGGAGANCCCCCACTATATGTACAATAACTGTGCCCAATTTAGGGGATACTAATGAACAGAGCAAACAATTAATTTATTTCCTAATTATTTTATTTTTTAAGAACCCCAAGGGGTTGGGAAAAAAAAGTTGTATATATTCAATATGATTTGTATTATGAAAAATAAATATATGTAAATAGATATTTAGAGAGAAATAATAAAAATACTAGAAAAAAAACAATCAAAAAGATGATATGTTGTTAAATACATATTATAAGAAGGTTGGTCAAAATGTTGAGGTATTATATGTAGAAACATTTTTGAGATGATCAACAATGGGTGGTAATTTACCAATAGAAAAAAATAAAGTTAAACAATTTAGAAATGGTTAAATTTTATTTATTCATATTGGTAAATTAGTACTAATAAATAATATTAATTAATTTAGAAATAGTATAATTTTATTTCTTAGTATTGGTAAATTATTAATTATTGTTGAACCTCACAAACTTTTTCACAAACTTTCTTATAATATGAATTTAACAGAATAACTTTATCATAAATAAGTTAGTTATAAGAGTGTTAATTTAAGTGATTATTTATCTACCATATATATCCTCTAGACTATTTCCATTTTTACTGTTGGTTTTACTAACCTTACAATATTATTGTCATATCTCTATACATTAATTTACATTGTTTTTATCAGACCTGACGATGGTGTAGCATCCATAATAACACCGAAGCATGACGTCATAGAAGACTGGGGATAATATCAAATAACGAGAAGTGAACATAAATAAAGAATGATATAATTTGGTCATTTATTACTCCTTACCAAATCAAATATGAAGATAATTGAATACTTGTGTGAATATAACAGTCTGACACCGGTACAGAGATTTGAACCATTGACAGTCTGTGTTCCGACCGCTCTACCAACTGAGCCACCAGGAATCTTTGTCAGTGACCGCATGGTCCAAGGCGTCACTCTAATAATAGACTGGACTGCTCATGATGGGGAGATAAAGTTTCGAGTACCTTTTTATTAAATTGTTTTACAATCTGTCTTGACTCAAATGCGGGTACCTCTTGCTCTTAATTAAAGATTACTTACACCTAGCACATTAGAGTATAGCGTGGATTTCTACAAATACCTATCTGGAAGATAATTTTTCTTACCAGAATCTTTGTGGAAGTAAAAATCTTTTCTGATGACCATTCTTAAGAATATTGGGTTACGGCTAGTACATATGCGTGGAACGGGTAGTAAGACGTGGTGAAAATAAAACAATAACTATACAAACCTAGACGTGTACTGATGTAGTTAGTATAAAGACTTTCTACAAGAGCGCATTGCATTACAACAATTTACTTTAAACTTTTAGACCTAAATTTGGTCTGACAACCCAGTTAACCTTCCAAAAGGAATTTAAATAAATATTAAATGTCGTACAAATAAATCACTATGAAATTTTATTTCAACGATCTCACAATCTTAAAGTCGATATCATCAACACCACGTATGCCTTAGGGACATATTTATTGAATCCGGTGTTTCAAAGAGGTTGACCAATGGTTGGGGACATTATTGAGTCTACCATATGTAAATTATACCCTGAGAATTAGCCTTAAAACCATTTCTACATGGGCTATTTTAAAATGTACCGGTCAGTTCCAAGAATAGCTCATCATTGCCATTTAAGGTTTTAAGTTAACTGTTGCGGAACAACTATGCTCCCTGGTGAAAAAACTCCAAAACATAGTTGAGAACGTCCAAAAGATTTCTATTGTTGTACAAGTATTGCAAAACATTTATTAAAATGTTTACTTTGAGTAGTCAAATTTTAATGAACTCATTCATAACCTCATAATATACACGTAAAGTATAACTTGTCTCGATAGACGCGAGGGCTAAGACTCATCTGATCTGTTCTGCCGTAGAAGTGTGGCTTGAGGTTTGAAAGGTCTTTGTATAGTTTAATTTAATTTGTTCAACTTCAACAAAACCAGTACTCGTTTGTTTCATTATTTTTATTTCTTCAAGATGATTTTTCAAAACTGGCTCCCTCCTCAGCCATCACGTGAATGTACCAACCCCTCTTCCAAACCGTCCCTTCCCCCTCCATTGTGGTCATGCGAATATCCCGGACCGATAGTCTGACTAGGATCACGGAAAATAACACCATCACATCATAATGGACTAAAAGCACATTGTAATATAAACTATAATAAAAATGATATTAATATGAGTATCTTCAGGTATCGTGTAAAAGCTTTCACAAATTGTAATTGATTCATCTATTCGCCTCTGAACAGAATTCCGTCGAGGGGTGAAAGCAGAGGGGGCTGTAAAAGTTAGTCTGCAATCCCTTTGACGAGGTTATCACACTCGTACGTTACCTAATGAACTCTTGCGAACATAGAAATGTTCTGGTCGGGGGGAGAGAAGGCTCCTATCCAATAACATTATTATCAGTGCTTTAGATGTGTGTTTGTATGGGGCTCACCGTATGTATAACGCGCAGTCGCAAAGCCAAGGTTCGTTCTCGTTGAAAAGGGTTATAGAAGAGCATTAATCAAAATCGGGGGTGAGGGGGGATAGAGGGGTCCCTACTCCCAGAACCGCATGCTATCACGGTCTTGTATAGGCAGGTTTCAGAGGGTGGAGAGTGCGTGCGGGAAAAGGGCCTTACAGGGGTAACTCCGAATTTGCGGTTTTCTCATCCTTCTTCACCCGTTTCTTCCACTATATATTCTCCGTTTTAAGTCTCTTTCTACAAAACTTTTCCAAGTTAACCTTCACGATATAAAATAGCGATGTACTGATGGGATTAAGGTCTGTAAAGTCCGCTTTGAAGCCATTCTATTGTGTGTTTTTTGTGAACCTACTGACCCCTCGTAGCTGGCCAAGTAACGATGCTGGGAGGGGGGAGGTGTGAAGCTTTAATGTACACATGAGGTTACATGGGGGGAGGGTCGTTACATTAAAGTGCTACGCAACATAGCTCTTATACTCAAATTATAATATTAAAATAATACTATTATTGTTCATATTTTAAGTGTTAGTAAACTTAAATAAATTCCGGATATTAGTTTGAATCTGAGTCTCTCTTTTAGTTTCGCATAAACTTCCATTTGAAATAATTATATTAACGTTTGCTATTAAAAGTTACGTAACACCTTTTGGAGGGGATGTTACTACTATTTGATGTTATATGAGAGGAGAGTAAAAGGAAGAAAGACAAAGTAGAAAGTAAGTTAAAGATGACACCTATCATGTAACTAACGTTATTAATATCGCTACGCTTTCGGTGGCCACATGGTCTCAGGCATTACTCTAGCAGTAGACTAGACTGCCGATGACGGGAAGGTTGAGGTTTGAATCTCACTTGGGTATACTGAGTGTGGTTTATCCTAAATGGTTTTCCAGTCTCCCTATATGCAAATGTGAGTATACTTCCCATAAATATAACCTTACCAATCCCTAAAACTATTAGAGTAATTAGTAACTAATTGTATAACCCGAGTGGTTAATAAGATGCGGTGCTAAAAAAATAAGATCTCTTAAATGAGGCGTCTCGTTGCAATGTGGTTTTCTCAAGTTTCCCTTGGATGAGAAATTAATTAAGACCTACTATAATGTTTTATTATATTTAAAAAAATACAGCCAAATAAATTATATTAATTACTAGTCTATTTGAGGTGATCCTAACCTGAAAATTCTTTAAAATGGCATGCATCTAGGAGCTATTTGGAGTTGTCCTCCACTATATATATTTTGAAATTTGGATGACCTTAGAAGCTATTTACAGCTTTCTACCCCTGGCCGTTTCTGCTAGTTAGATGCTTTTAGTCTAGAGTTATTTGAAGCGGTCTTCTCCGGCAAATTTTTGACAATAGAATGCATCAACAAGTCATTTGGAGATTAATTTAAGGCCATATTTTAGTTAAATATTTGATAATATCAAAGAATTTGAAATATATTTGTGGGTGGGGGGATTTATTCCAGGGAGTGGCAAATTATTTTAATTCGTACATGAAAATGATTTTTTCTACATTTGCGTGAGTCATATAGGACATTGAATAAACGTGAACGAATAAAAAATTCTGGATAATTTATCTGAGTTATATTTTCATTCTAAAATTTGAAATTTCGTTTTTAATTTTGTATTAATTTTATAACTTTCACAGGGGGGTCAACCTACCCTTTGATCCTGCCTGGTTCCATTGGTTTCTAAAGTATAACATAAGAAACTGCAGCACAATACGACGTATAGATCTAGCTGTATAACCTACCTGAGATGTTGTGGAGTTGGATGGGGGGGTCTCTAGGACGGATCAAGCCACAGCTCGTGTCAATATTCACAAAGCCAGGAGCTCACATCGGGACGCATCTCAATAGATCAAAGCCTACCCTTTGAAAGGACGTTGGGGAGATGGCATAACTAGACGTTTATCAAAGTGAAAGTTTAATCACTATTAAGATAACTATACGATTAAGTCAATTAACAATTCGACAGGTTATCTCATATGGCAGCATGTCTGTCTACTGAGCTAAGGGTCCCGGGTTCGATTCCCACCATGGCCAAAAAATGGATCATTGGTGAAATGTGGGTTTATACGTTCAAAGTGATGAACTAATGGCCGGAAACTGGGTGTTGTGTCTGTCCTAGTCTTAAGTTAGATTATAAGACATATTAAGCTAGGACAGGTATATCAAGCCGGTAGTAGACGTGTATGAAGATGGAAAAATCGTTAGTCTTCCAACGTTAGTTGTATTACCGTCATTTACAACAGCATTTCACAAATGAACGTATTTTTCAGAGCAAAGCTTGGTATGATTCAAATGGATAAATATCAAACGTTCTGTTTCGATTTTTGTATACATATCTACAATGTATTGGTGAAACAATTGATGGCATTTCAAAATGTGATTGTCTTCATTCTCTCGAATCATTAATCGGTATGAATGATAGTTCATTGCGCTGCATTTCGTATTTGTTTTTTCGCCACTGTAATATTCACAAAGCAAGGAGCTCACATAGGGACGCATCTCAATAGATCAAAGCCTACCCTTTGAAAGGACGGTGGGGAGATGGCATAACTAGACGTTTATCTAAGTGAAAGTTAAATCACTATTAAAATAATCATACGATTAAGTCAATTAACAATTCGACAGGTTATCTCAGGTGGTAGCATACCTGTCTACTGAGCTAAGGGTCCCGGGTTTGATTTCCGTTATGGCCAAAAAATGTATCATTGGTGAAATGTGGGTTTACACGTTCACAGTGATGAACTAATGGCCGGGGACTGGATGTTGTGTCTGTCCTAGTCTTAAGTTAGATTATAAAACATATGAAGCTAGGACAGGTATATCAAGCCGGTAGTAGAAAATTGATTACGAATAAAAAACTGTCCCAGGCGACAACTTGTAAACATTAATAGACGTAAAAATGTCAAAGTTAAGGTCCTTGGTCCTCGAGCGCAAGTCTAAAACCAAATGTATGGGATGGTGGGTGGAAGGGTGAAAGACATGTCGTGGCCTTACAGCCAACCAAAGTATCTGTCCACGCCAACAAGGACAGATGGATCACTGTAACCATAGAAGCCGCTAGCTCCAGAACAGGCCTTGCGGAAAAATATTACGTTTGGAAATCAGTTTTCTTGAGACAAGTGAAATGTGTATGTTAATATTTTCAACACCCCCGCCAAGATAATATATCAATGTTTATTAATTGTTACATGTTCTTATTTTTTGTTATGAAGCCGGCCGTTTTCTATTGAAAAATGTCAAGTTTATCTATATTTGATAGCTGTTAAAGTTATAGAGGAGGTGTGTATATAAAAACTAAAACTTAATCAACATGCTTTTCTTATTGAACAAACTATTCATGAAAATAAAATTGCAAAACAATAAGAATTCTTGAATATTACCGTTTGTTCCTATGGCTCTGCATTAACATGCCAAACGAAATGGGCCAATCGTCCTTAGTCAATTAACAGATAGCATATAGCTCGTATGGATGGTAAGATATAATGTTTGGAAAAAATTAACAGTTATTTTATTTAAAGTCCACTGCTGCTATAAGGCCATTTCAAATCCTAGGTCCAGTTTCTTAGTCAGGCTTAGTACGCCTCAAGTGCGGCGCTATACTAAATACAAGACACCTACCTAAGCCACAATGTAGTGAACCAGTTTCATAGTCAGAGATGAGGACAGCTAAAAGAAGGTTATTATTTTCTTAGTAATACTAGATTATCAATAGTTATTTCCAAATGTATTGACATTAGCTACTTCCAGACAATGTTTGAAATAGGCCTTGAGCTTTGTTGATGGTGATTGCAAACGCCAATCGAATTGGGAATTGCACTCTCTTAAATTGAAATGTCATATCTGTTGGAATCATAGGAATGCAAGGAATGAGGACATCTTCACCTTTGAAAGGTCCTGTCAAGATTCTTGTTTCTACGACATTGATCATTAATTTTCTTTACTGCAATCCACGTGCCGTTTCAAACCGTTGGCTGGTTGATGTTTCGCAACATGATAATTGACATTCTGATTTTCAGTTGTAGTACGTGCGGTGGCAGATCGAGTGATTTCAAAAATTATGTTGGATAATTAACCGCTTAATCTGCTTCCACGACCGTGTCGACGGACTTGTATGTGACTGCCTCACTTTGAATGTTACATTGAATAATATTGTTAAGTTCGTAGACATCTTTGTTCTTGGCCGCAAGAATAGCTCGTTCACTCCGCCAATCGTGATTCTTATAATGGGTTTCGATCTTGGGAAATACTTTTTCAACCGATTCTTCTTTTGACGTCACTAAATTTCAGAAGTTATGAGTCAATGATATTCGCCCTGAGGTCAGATTAACCGGCACCTTTCCGTTCCTAATTTCTAGTAATTGATGTGAATGTAATGAATAGGTCTGGACGCCCATAGTGACGAACATACGCAATAGCATCTTTAGCGTGCTCATGCATATGACGTGGGCCATCTATATATGAAGATGGCAAAATCGTTAGTCTTCCAACGTTAGTTGTATTACCGTCATTTACAACAGCATTTCAAAAATGAACGTATTCTTCAGAGGGAAGCTTGGTATGATTCAAATGGATAAATATCAAACGTTCTGTTTTAATTTTTGTATACATATCTACAATGTATTGGTGAAACAATTGATGGCTTTTCAAAATGTGATTGTCTTCATTTTCTCGAATCATTAATCGATATAAATGATAGTTCATTGCACTGCATTTCATATTTGTTTCTTCGCCACTGACTGGATTTATCATCTTAACGTGGAAGTGATAACCATCGGAACTATCCCAAAAGATGATTGGATATTGCAGGGCATCATAGCATCAGTGAGTTTCTGCAATTTTTGTCAATTGATCGTTTCTCTGATGAAGAACAATATCTCTAGGTTGGAAATGATCTCCGGCTATAACAATTGCCACTTCGTCTATAGCTGTAGTATTGAATCTTCGCATATGTTCTCCAGCAGGCGTTTTGTCAGCATGAATAATAATCTAGTGTCTATCAGATAGCATCATGTCAATTGCTGTTTTGAACAAACGCCCTACTTTTTTTTTCGTGAAGAAGCTCTTGCAGTTGGGAAATGATGACCTTTTTATGCCGGTAGAATTTCCGCAGCGTGCATTCAATTCATCATTGCCAACACCTATGAAATACATTTGTAGGAATTTATGTTGACCATCTGGGAACGGAAGCAGGGAGCCAGCTTTATGATAAATTTGTCCTTTCACTTTGAAAGTTGGCATGCATTGAGTTGTTACGATTTCTGCGCCGAGCGACGTCATTTGGAAGCGTGAGTTGTATTTCCTGATGTTAGATAGGAAATGCTTTGATTCGGCGTAATATCTGGCAAAGAAAGTTTTTAATGGTTCTGGCGGTTCTTCAAGTTGAGGCAGTTTAATTTTTCCTGTGGCGCAACACATTCATTTCATCTCTCCATTAAATTTCAGAGCCTTGTAATAAGGACACACTTCCGTCATAGTGCCTATGAGAACATGGGTTGTACCGGAATGCAAGGCGATTGTAATCACGTGATTGCTGAGCACGGAGTCATGTTTGACGCTGATCTGCTGTTTTTCATTGACGTCTTTCAGCCACTCTCAGCCTGTCGCGTTCATTCTGATGAGAAAGAAGCAGATCAGAAGCTGCAGAATGCGATCTTCGTGCTTGCAACCGTGCATCCTCAAGTCTGGCTGCGAGTCTCTCTGCTGCTTCCTTTTTACTGATTCCATTTTAACTATTGTCAAATGGATAACACAGATATCAGCTCTTCAACACGTATTCTAGTTCAAGCGTAATCTTGTATCCAATATCTTGGTTAATTATTCGGAAGATGGGCTTTTAAGATATAAACTACGTTTTCAAATCATTAAGACGTCTATTTAAGAAGCTATTATCTAATATAATGGGTATATTTATAGTATCATGTGAGAACCCACACTTATATTAAGTATAATATTATTGTCTCATTTGCTAAAATTGAGTTAATAGTAAATTGATTTAATTTATTAAAAATTTGAATGTGAACCAATTAATTGAAAAGTACCGTATGGATTGGCACAGATAACATTGAAGATATTGAATAGGCTCAATAATTAATTCCCAATATTTTATCAAAGATGTAATTGTAGGTGTCCCACCACTGAAATACAAGGAAAGAAAAACACTTGATTTTATACCATAAAATCCAATGTAGCGTTGAGTATATTAACCTAGCAGAAATTTTGAAATATAAGGAAGCAAAAAGAATTAAAATTAAGACTAATATTTTATCGCCAAATTAGAACACAATACTAGACACATTCTAAACCATTCAAAATAAAATAAATAAGTTTCTCACTCACATGTTGGGAAATGTACCTAACATAAACAATCTTTCAAATAATGAACAACAAACGAAGGATCAATATATGATTGTAATATATGATGAAGTGCTACAATGTTTTAAATCATGCTGAGGAGTAAATTTATTCTAGCGCTAGACTATCTTAAAGCCGGGTGTGCGTAACTTCAAAATGCTTAAGTGAAAGACCAAATCTCCTTCACTTGGAATTCAACACCAAAATATCCCTCTCAGTCTCAAAACATTTCGAAGGACAAAAAATACCAATCATTGTTACTAGATTTGAAATATGTATTCAAATATGACATACAAATAATTATTTCTATAAAAGCTACTAAAACATATTCAAACACCAAATATTTATTAAAAATGACACCTATTTTGAAATTATAGATACTTCTTATTTAAACAAAAGTAATACATTTGTTCTTGTTTTTTCTTAATACCTTTCTCTTAATGGGTTATCTAAAAAAAATTATAAATAATCTTATATGAAAGAAAAAATTTCATTTATACTACGGCTTTGACTTTTCTTTACATGTTTCATGATTCGCTTCGACTAAGTTTCAAACCGAAAAAAAGTGACCTCAGGACTTCTAATAATTAAATTTATAAGTTAACCTGTCCTCGATTATTCTTAATTCTTATGTGTAAACCACTTTTACCTTGTAAGGCAGAAAGTTTACCTTTCAATGAACAACTATTGTGTGGTTTGATTTTAAAAATAGGATCAAATTATATTTCATCAAGTAATAATGCAACTATTCAGAGTAAATGAAGTTTACAACACATATTAAAATAAATCACATATGTAAGAGTAAATTAGCTTCTACCCAGGTCTTCGCTCCCGTAAATCAGGTTTATAAACTTGTCCATTCAAACAATAACTCTTCTAATGTCCAAGTTCTTAATTCGCGCACATAAACCAAATCACGCAACGTATCGGGTAGATATTACCATCGTGAAGAATCTAGAGTTGACAAAAGATGTATCTTCTGATTACCAATCATTATTACTAGATTTGAAATATGTATTCAAATATGACATAAAAATAACTATTTCTATAAAAGCTACTAAAACATATTCAAACACAAAATATTATTAAAAATGACACCTATTTTGAAATTATAGATACTTCATATTTCAACAGAAATAATACTTTTGTTCTTGTTTTTTCTTCAAGCCTTTCTATGTACCTACCTTAATGATCTTAATGGGTTATCTCTCAAAAAATTATAGATAATGTTATATGAAAGAAAAAATTTCATTTATACTACGGCTTTGATTTTTCTTTACATGTTTCATGATTCGCTTCGACTAAGTTTAAAACCGAAAACGTGACCTCAGGACTTATAATAATTAAATTTAGAAGTTGACCTGTCCGTCGATTATTCTTCATTCTTATATGTAAACCACTTTTACCTTGTAAGGCAGAAAGTTTACCTTTCAATGAACAACTATTGTGTGGTTTGATTTATAAAATAGGATCAAATTATATTTCATCAAGTAATAATGCAACTATTCAGAGTAAATGAAGTTTACAACACATATCTATAATAAATCACATATGTAAGTGTAAATTAGCTTCTACCCAGGTCTTCGCTCACGTAAAGCAGTTTTATAAACTTGTCCATTCAAACAATAACGCTTCTAATGTCTAAGTTCCTAATTCGCCCACATAAACCAAATCACGCAACGTATCGGGTAGATATTACCATCGTGAAGAATCTAGAGTTGACAAAAGATGTATCTTCTGAGTAAAAATATTCAATATGGAGTAATTATTTTAGTTTTAATATTAGACATATATATTTTAGCATTAAATTAAGGAAATAAAGAAAAATCTTTAAGGCAAAGCCTGTTTGTAAACGACGTTAGTGGTTTAACCACAAGAGCGAGCAGTTACAGGTTGCTGCTAGAAGACAAGAATACCCTACATCGGGGAAACAATAGCTGAGGAGACACCTGACACCTTCACGGTTTATCCTTGCACTTTGTTGATGGTCATCGCAAAGACAGCCTTGAGAGGTAATTGCATGCGTCTAACCTGGAAAGGAAGGTCTGAAGGAATCTTAGCTATTCTTGGTGTCACGAACCACTCTTCCGTAGTGAAACCTGTCATGACACTCGCCTCTAGGATAACATTTTCAGACAAAGGCCTGTAAGCGGGTTTCATTACACAGTGTAGGTGAGTTCAAACTAAGCATAAAAATGATGTGTGTTCATATTTTGATTAAATAACGTGAACGGTTAAACTGAATAAATTAAGCGAATTAAAAAATAATACAGTTAATGTCCATGGTTATTTAAGTGTGTAATGGTGCTTCCAACTGGTCTAAAATCCAGTAGCTAGATTGATAATCCGATTCATTTTTTCGGAGCTGGAATAGCTTGCTCGTTGAGCCACGAAAGAGGTTTATTTTGAAGAAGATAAATGAATTGGACCAATGCCTGGATAGACTTGGACACAACTTATATCTGGGAATTAATTAAATAAACCCTAACTATATGCTATGCGAAACTCCCTTGACGATTATCATGGAAGGGTATTTTTACTATTTTCCTTCACACAGGTGGATGCATATTTTGGTTAAAGGGGTTAGTTTCACAATACCTGAGCATATGTAAGATATTTTCATGCAGGTGTTGAATTCGTCCGATCTAGGGATTCTTGGAATGATCTGTATAGTTGGCCGTGAGTCTCTTGAGATCAATGCGGTGACACATGGTTCCTTTAACAATCTCTCAGAATCGTAACTAGATCTTCAACAATGAGGTCTTATGTGACAGCCTGTTCTCATTCAACTAAACAAGATATAATGTTGCCTCCAGATGTTTTTCACTGTGATTTGTTTGCTTTAAAGATCCGCAAATAATTCAAATGTTGCATGCGCTGTTCTACCACTATCTAACAAAGTAGCGGTTTAACCGATGAAGCCACTGCTCTCAGACCTGAGCTTACCAGGAATACATTAACTATAAAAGTATTTCCTCTACCTCCAGGCCTATCTTAAAGGAACACTATTCAACAGGATCTAAAACACTCTATAACACTTTTATGTCTATGGTAGGTTGTACTATGTCCAAACGAGGCCTGTTTATATTAGAATGTTGTAATAGAATTGGCCGATCGTTTTACATCACCCTCCAAGTGTCTTAAGTCCCAAGTCCTTCGCGGGCATGTCTGAGAGAGACTTTATAATTTGGTTGAGTTCATTCTGACCTGCATTAAAACTACTTCTTGGAAGTCTAATTTGTGGATCTAATTCTGATTTCTCTGTTCTCATTATATGGTCAATATCTCCGACGTGATTTCGTCGTATGCGAGCCAAAATGAGAGAGGATATATCAGTTGAAGAATATTAACATGACGGTGAGCAAATATCTGAATAGGGAAAAGCGCTGCACAAAATTATTTTTAATAAATTACTGTCCTAGTGTAAGTCATCTTCTAATAGTTCCATCATCGCTATGTAAACTAATTAGTAGGATGAGTGGGTTTCATCGTTCGTGTTACGTAAGTTTTCAAGTGAAGTTGAAAGTCTGACGATATTGAGCGACATTTTTAAATAATAAACAAAATGGAAACATGGGCATTTCTTCCGTTAAATAACGTAATAACCTTCGTTTAAATCAATACGAGGATAATCTTGACGCTACATTTAGGGAACGTGAGCGGAGATTATAAATATGCTATCGTTATCTTTCTGAGTGAGACCAAATTTATTTTATGATTGAATCTCGCTTTACCGCCCGCTCTGCCTCGGGAGTTTAGTTCCTCATTTGTCACCAGTGGAGTTCTAGCAGACGACCGAGAGTGATGATGATTATTTTGATATGCGCGGGTGTGTTACGCGTGTCCAAGACTTATTGGCAGGCTGAGTTGAGCTGAGGCGAGGGTGGTTGGTTCTCTTTTCCCCGATGACGATGCAGAGATGCTCGATTCCTAGACTTTCACTCAATTCTCTGGATTGATCTATATCAAGAGTTTTTGTATCAATTTTGTTAAAAAATCAATTACATTAAATTTATCTTAGACATATCGACTAAACGAGTACTTTAGGTTCTCAGATAACCAGTATAAACAAAATCGTTATTTTCAAACCTGAAAATATATTTTCAAAATGCCCTCATTATTAAAATAAGCCATGGGTGCAGTTTATAGTTCTGTCATCCAGGGAAAACTAGGATCCCACCTCCCCCTGGTACCACTTAGGGTTTTTAAGGCCATTTTTACCTAAAACGCGTCTTTTATATCCACAATAATTATCATTACTTTATTATTATTATAATTTTTAACCCCACCTCGGTGTTCATGACTTAATGCGCTAATATCATGTTGGATTAAACTGTGGAGGACGGGGTGTACTGAGATTGGTTTTTCTTCAATTGTTTCCTACTCTCTGTGCAAATAAGGGTAATCTTCATCCAAATTACAAATACCGTATCCCTAACTTATTAGCATATTTAGTACATAAAAGAGTAACCAAAATGTATAGTAAGACGCGGTGGTAACAAATGACTATTTGGTTAAGGTTTTAAAAAGTAAAACACACAAATAACATAATGCTTGTATTTTAATAAATAAAAAAATAAAAAAGGAAAATAAATCATAGCCTAAGCCTCAAATCTTAAAATATGTACATTTTTTTAAAATATGAAAATAAACACGATACTCGATACGAAACGATACGAAACACAATATTTTATTTAAAATAGTTTATTTCTTAATATAAGTAATTTAAAATATGTTTTGCCTAATATAGGTATTTTTTAAATTCAATTTCGTTCTCAAATACTTACGCTTTCTAAGGAAAGAACATAGAATCGATATAATGTACATTTTTCATATTAAACTATTTAATTTTCT
>CABFOW010002585.1:81852-97466 GCA_902141385.1 Timema californicum | reverse complement strand
CTACCAACACACTCCCTAATCCCCTATCAATGAACAACCATTTTCAAACAAGTAACTAGTCACCATTTTTTGAAGATTGATTACAAATAGTTAATTTGCAATCATTCATTGAACAAAAAATAAGCATTGTATTCAACGTTTTATTTGTAGTATTTAGTTTGTGTAGGCTCGTTTGGGATGGAGGAAGGGAATTAGTTTTGGGAAGGGGTGAGGGGCTGCTATCTGAACCTAGCTTCGTGAAAGCCGGTTTGTTGACACTAGACAAAGGCAATTTTTATATTTCTTTATTAAAGCCAACCTTAAAGTGAACTGTGTTCTAAAAATGCCTGCTGGATATCAATGTTGTCACTTGTGGATTGCAAGTAGCGATATCCGTGTGGAAGAAGTCGACGTAACCATTTTAACCCGGAGGGCGTGGGTATACCTTATCCTGGTACTAGGCACAGTTTCTCCCCAGGTGCAGTACCCTTTTGGAAGTTGCTTTTATTTTTCAGGTATCCTTCGATCGCTTCTAAAATATATTCATGGGTTTGTAATGCTTATCTCTCTAGATCTTTAAAACGAAAGTGTAAATTCTTATCAGACCCAATATCGACCAATTTTATGGGTCGTAATTGACAAACGAGGACTTTAAAAGAAATGTGTTAACCTGGAGATGTTCAACCGCTATTAAAATTACAACAATTTTTACTGAAAGCCCGCCCGCCCACCTTCCCGACGCACTTACAGAACTACAGACTATGAGGTCCATCTTCGTGTAGGAGGTAGCCCTTGAGATCCTACCCCCCCTAAAAATTGAAACATGTGAAGCAAACAAAATACGAAATTTAAGTTAATGTTTCTGTTGTTGTCACATAAAATTGATTTCAATTTTTAATGAGTTTTATAAAACAAATTAGATTATCTTATTCTGACGTATATAAATTAATTTATAATTGAGTTACATGTGTCATTTAGTTTCTAGTCATGTTAAAATACCAGAGTGGCCAAAAAATCTCGCAAATAAAATTCTCTGACTTTTCCCTGAACCAAAAATTACAAATCTCCCCGGATAAAACCTATTTTTGAATTTATAAAGTTGTTTAGAAAAAATCAAAATACTCAATCTGTTAAAAATAATATTTTTTGAAATGCATTCAAAACTAAATGAGCATTGAATTCAATTTAAAAAAAAAACTCTTTTAAACGAACACATTTAAGACATTAATGTTCTCTTCTTTACCTTAGCCAGTCATTCCATTTTCCATTCTCGATGCCAAAATTCCCTTACACTTACATAATTTTCCTTGCTGCTTTAAATTCTCTGACTTTTCAAGGTTTTCATAATTTCTGACTGTGGCCATCCTGAATAATATTTAGTAGCCTTTTTAAAACATCATTATAATATGTAAAAACATGTCACAAGTATGGTGGTGTTTGAAATATGTTCATGATATATAGAGGATTTCTTCTTCTTTCTGTTGACCTCGGTGTCTTTGGGATAAAGTGCTTGGCTTACGACCCGGTAATCGTGGCTTCAAATCAATCTGGAATGGATGGTTTTTTCTTGAGCGATAAAACCCCGTAGCACAAATTCCTTCGGAGAGAAAGGGAATCTATCGTTCGCATGTCGACTGTGTCAAGTAAAATAACCCTTGAAAGTATATGAAAATACTTTTTACGGACTAATTGATAGCCCCTTTCAATCTTGGTCTCGTGCGTTGATATAATCAGTCGGTTCAGAAAGTGCACGTTAAATACCTTGAATAAATAAAATAGAAAAACTTTTTCTTTCGAGAGGTTTCTAAGATACGAAGGTTCCTGTGTGTGTGTGTGTGTGTGTGTGTGTGTGTGTGTGTGTGTGTCAAAGTCGAAGCAAAGAAGATTTAATGTTTTACTTTTACATAAGCACATCCCTAATAAAGGGACTTTATTTTAAATACATATTTGGCGGTGTACGCCTTACGTTTGTATAAAGTATATTCTTTAGCTCGTGTCAAGTTGCAGTAGATTATCACCCAACAGAATACTAAACAATTTTTATTTTAATCGCGAAGAATATAATTTTTCTCCACACGACGAAATCCCTCCCCCTTGTTATTCCTTGTACAGGATATGTGACATGATAGGTCCTAAAAATTACATAAAGGGAAAAGGATCTGCACATTTCTTTTGTTTTTCCTATCCCTTTGTTTCATTTACAAAAATTAAATAATGGACGACTCTCAAGAGGAAAAGCCTAGAGACTTTCTTCCTTCCTTTGCATGTGTATGTGTGTGTGTGTGTGTGTGTGTGTGTGTGTGTGTAATACACACTCACATATCGTTACGAAATTTAAATTTTCCTCGAGCTCCTTTTTCTGGCACCAGCCTCATTACCCTCCGGGCTAGAGGCAATGAAGACAAAAGGAATGTTAGGGAAGTGTTTCGTTTGTGTTCAGTGTTGGCGGGCTTAAGGCTATGCAGATGAAGCTAATGTGGAGCTATATGCGTGCTAGGGCACATAGAATAATAATAATAAAAAAAATATGGAAAAAGTAGCCGTAAATGTTATTTGGTCTTAGAAGAAAAATCAAATATTTCCACGTGGCTCCTGAGACCAGCGACGGTGGCTGTGGGGCTTATGGCGTTTGCCTTGCCTTAGACTTACTCGCTGCAAATGATAGGGAGCAAAATATACATGTTGAGAAACATAAACCTATGTTCTGGGGATTTTTAGTAATACTTTTATAGATACGAAAAAGGGTTCTTCATAGCGACACATAATTGAAGCTCAGGAAAAACATATTTTAACATTTCTTTAGTATATATAGTGTAATTTATACAAATCTCTCATCAAAAAGTTTCTTAAAAGAAGGGTGTTTCGATAGTTGATTAATTTATTAGTCTATAACATTGTATTTTATTTCACACGTATATATATATATATNATAGTTGATTAATTTATTAGTCTATAACATTGTATTTTATTTCACACGTATATATATATATATATATATATATATAATGCTAGTAAATTAGTTTTATATGTCATAATTATTTATAATTGTTATTTCAACAATTATTTGAGTACAGAAAGAGTATAATAAACTATTTCACCGTTTTGTGAAATTACTTTTAATGCTTCGTATATAAACATTTTGAATAATACACACACACACACACACACACACACATATATATATATATATGTGTGTGAAATAAAATACTATGTTATAGACTAATAAATTAATCAACTATTGAAACACCCTTCTTTTAAGAAACTTTTTGATGAGAGATTTGTATAAATTACCACGCCAATATGGGTACACTTACTCAAGTCTACCCTACTCATCTCTAAGTCTATAAAAACTCTTGTGTTAGACCTACAACTTGAAAAAATATATCTTCTTTAATATGTATTCTATAAAATGTTTATATACGAAGCATTAAAAGTAATTTCACAAAACGGTGAAATAGTTTATTATACTCTTTCTGTACTCAAATTATTGTTGAAATAACAATTATAAATAATTAAGACATATAAAACTAACTTACTAGCATTTTTTTAGGATGACAACACGAATAATATGGTTATCCTTACATGATTGATTGTACTATATAATCAGGTCATTTATTGATATTCAAAGTAGTATTTAAACGCTATTTTAATAGTTGGACTTTCAAATTCCTGTACTCGTTATCAGAGGAGGAGGAACAGTAAAAATACACGAACCAGTGAGTTCAGATAGGATAAAACCTTATCACAAGTCAAACGTGTGGGCCCCCTGCTAGTGATGGGCTATTAGCTTACTTAAAACAAATATGTTAAGGTGGGTTGGAAGGTGACGCGAGAAAAGGACAGTGTTTTTGCAGTTTTTAAGGCAAAACGTTTTTGGTAAGAATAAATAAAATATCTCTCCAATACAATCATAGAGTTTAATTTTCTTCACATGTTGATATAAACAATTCTTGAATATCCACCATAAACATAGCGGCATTAGATAACAAACTTTGTAAATCAAGAGAAAAAGTTGTCATTAAATTCCAGAACATTCTTGACAAATATTCAAGAAAATTTGTGGTCACCATGTGAATAAAATTAAATTCTATGCTTGTACTGGAGCAATATTTTATTCATACTGGCCAAAAATAGTTTTGCCATAAAAACTGCAAAAACACAGAAATTTTCTCACGTTCCCTTCCATCCCACCCTAAACACTAAGTTTTCGGTAGTCGATTGGTGAAGCCGTCACCCTCGCAACAAATTGGGCTGCCGATGAAGGGGATGTCGAGGTTTGAATTCCGGTTAGGTGTACTAAGGGTGGTCTCTCCTAAACGGTTTTCCCCTCTGCCTCTACGCAATTAATGGTGCACTTTCTCTAAATTCAACATTACTCATCTTTAGCACATTAGCCTAGATATTACATTATTTATATAACCAGGAGGGGTAGCTAGACGCGGAGACAATACAAATTATATTCATCAACGGTATTATAAGAAATTTAAGTATTGAAAGATTAACTTAGAAGAAATGCACTAACATTATCATGAAGATTGGCTGAAAAAAAACTACTTCTGGTAAACAATCTCCCATTGCATCTGGTCTAGAGTTGAACCTTGATCTCAAAGTCTCCGGCAGACCACCTCATTGCGAGTTTGACGCATTAGACCACGCAACAACTGGTTCAGTTGTATTTGGGTGCTATTACTCCATATGAGGATATTGTTCAACTTTTATTTTCTGTATTACTGTTGAAAGATTTTTATTCTCCACGTCTAACTATCTGTAGAAATGAGTAGAGTAGAATTTTAGTAAACATGTTCCCGAATTTGCATGGATAGTGGAAAATCTATTAGAAAAAACCCACCCACAGCAAACGCAGGTGGGATTCAAATCTCACACTTTCCCTGTCACCTGAATTCCAGTAGATTGTACACGTGAATTGTCCATACACATCAGTAGAACACTCATTGGTTGAGTGGAAAACATTCCTGTGTCAAGCATGCAGGGCAGGGAATATGTATGATTGGTCAAATAGGGCCCGAGTGGGTGAGAACATATCACAGGTACAGGTTTGACAAGGACTGATTCCTTTTTGCAACACTCCACTACACGCCCCTGCTAGGTCTACTTTAAAGTATCCATACGTCAATTGAGCTGTAGCTGTCTCTTGTGATATATATACTAGCAGTCCCGCACGGCGTTGCCCGTGAACCACTGTAGTATAATAATTATATAAGCTTGACAACCCCCCTCCCCCCACGCTGCCCGTTACCCACTGTGGTATAAGAATTATATAAAGATATTTAAAAAATGTCTAAAAATTATAGAAAAATGTTAAGGGTGGACAACCCTTATCACCAAGGGGTATGAAAAATAGATGTTGGCCGATTCTCAGACCTACTCAATATGCTCACAAAATTTCATGAGAATCGGTCAAGCCGTTTCGGAGGAGTACGGGAACGAACATTGTAACACGAGAATTTTATATATAAGATATATATATATATATATATATATATATAAAAAATAAGTAGCTATAAAACAACACAAATAATATAGTAAAATGTTATCAATGTCTACCGCAAAAATTATATTTGTATTTCATAAAAGAATCTACAAATGCCCATTAGTGATTAAATAAAGAAACACTCTTATTCTGGCATGAAAAACAGTTTAAGAAAATACAAACTCAAGTTTTGGGGGTCAGCATTGATATAATTTAACTTATATTATTAATATCCCCTATTATTTTATGTATATTGATAGTTAATTGTTTGTGACTGTCATTTAATGTGTTCTTGCAACCAGAATCAGGGTACACTAGCTATCTGCATAGGTTCAGGGATACTAGAATTATTTCTAATTTTAGTGGACTTGTCTAGTTCTCATTTCCAAGAATGATGCAGTCTTCGATTATATGTACAGGTAGAATTCCCCCCATATTGTTTTTAAAGACGTGTTAACAGATGAGGAGTTGGAGGAGCGCTCTCCATTTCTCATTGGCCTGAGGGTTAGAGTTAAGGACGCTCTAAATTTTCAACCGTTGTTTCGTTTTATGGATTAAAATTGGGGAATTAGACACGAACCTTTGTTTTGTTACATTAGCCAGCACGCTTCTTTTGTTATTTAATTAGTGATTCTAAAATACACTAACAGCTAAACAGCTTTACTACTTTTATTGTTCTGGGGATCCTGTCAGTGTTAAATATAATACTGTTGCAGGTGTAGATTTTAATACTACCAAAATGTATAAAATATTATAAATTGAATGCACAATGGAGTAATCCAGTGTTTGTGCTATTTTTACTCTATTTTAACCATAAACATACATATCTAAGCCATTCCCTTAGGGTAGGCGTGTACAACTAGTTTGATCATGGGGGTCATATTGAAAATTGAAAATACTGAGGGGGCCATATTAATATATATTTATTTATTGTCACCATTATAAGTGAAAAAAAATTGGTTTTCTAAATCCTTACTATTACAAAAAGAAAATTGATATTACTTCAAATTTTAAGGCATGTCCTCTATTTTCACAAAGCTATATAAAATCTTTTTCTGGCAAAAACTGTGAATGTTAAGACGTTTAAATCTTGTGTTGAAATCACTTTAATAATCGATGTCCTTAATAATAATCATAAACACGTTTTCACGCACTTTTATGTACCAATTATTACACATAATTGGTTTACAAATTTAAAAAATTAGGGGACCCACCTCATTATCTTTGGCCAACATTTACACAATTTTGTCTACGACTAGCATGTGATATTCTAGTGGGGAACACAAACTTGCTAAATTTTTGCTTTAATTTGGCAACGGAACATTGTTTTACAAATTCTAGTCTTCATCTTAACCGATTCAGCAATGATATGTTAGATTTTGGTAAATTTCGTATATGGACCAATTATTTAACAAACAATCAATAAAGCAATTTTGACTCCAAAATTTAAAACCAAGAATTAAAAAAAAAGTTTTTTCCTATGGTGATTACCTTGCGATATTTGTAGTTACTACAGATCAGTGAACAACTACGGTTTCCTACTTTTAAACCGTATGGAATTAATCAAACTGCCCATTAACAGACTGGAGCTCAAAGAAGCCGTATTTGTGCTACTAACGCGTAACTTAGAGACAGTAAATGGTATAAGAATGCGAGTGAAATATATGCACGATAACTCCATTAATTGCGAAGTGTTGACTGAAGTATCATGTGGGGGACGAGTACTTATTCCTAAAGTGAAATAATCTTCTTCAGAAAAAGTTTATTCCATTCAAATTACAACATACTTGATCTTATGTTGACAGTTGTTTTTTCCACGACAATTAATATTAATCAAGGTTAAATTTAACTACTAAGGTTGGGATCTTATTGCCTAACCCTGTGTTTGAGGACTCAGCCAAGCCCACTCATTCAATTCGTAAAAATTAAAAATATTAGTCATTGAAAAAAAAAGGCGTTGAAGAGAGAAATTGTGTTTTAAATTAACAACGTTGTTATAAAGAAGTTGTATAATTTATTTATCTGAAGAATTAACTAACTAATATATAGCTAACTAGCCTATCATTTAAAATTCTTCATTAAATAACTTATATAATATGTCAAAAAAGTCAAAGTATAGTTTTTTATAAATGATTTAACATTCAATTTAAAAATTGATATTATGTTCATTCATGTTATTCATATTTATATAAGAAATAAAAAAGTATTGTTTTGTTATTAAATAATTTTAGGTTCAATTTTCATGTTTTAAAAGAAAGGCAAATTTTTCTTCCGGGACATCGAGTTTATATTATTTCGTTTCACAAATCTTAAGAGTTTTAAATAAATGTCTCTATCTTTAAAATACAAAAGAGAGAAATTCTATGTATTTAAATGTTATAAAAATCACAAGAGAATAAACAAATATTGCAAGGTGAATGTTTTTGGACTTGACTAAACCACCTCAGAAATTAATGTCACTTTCTTTGAAATAAGCCCTTAACAACACTATTATTTTATATTAGATAGTTTGTTTCTTCGAACCGTAAAAAAAAAGTGATAGAGCGTGTAGATTAAAAAGGTGCCAAGTAAACACGCAAAGAAAACTAGGATATCAGAAGTTTTACTTTATCTTCAAAGTAATGAGGGAAGGAATCCCGCCCCCCCCCCCTTGTGATCAGTTTGAAAATCACTGGGGCGTTCGCCCCGAGACGCGTGTTGGAGATTCCATCCAATAAAAGTGTCAGTGGCATAGGCGCTCCCGGCATCCCCTGCGTCACTCTGTGCGTGACGTTGCGTGCTGGCGCTTTGAGCGTGCACTACCTGCGAACAAAACCCAGTGGTAAACTCTAGACCAGTCACAGTAAAACTACGCATCTGTTTTAACAGATAGGTTTATTTTTTAATTGATATGGCTCCTTACCAATGAAAATAGCTAGTTTTAAAGAAACGCTATATTATTGTTTAAAAATACAATTTTTTACTCAAATAAACATATAAAACTATATTGTTTTATGCCAACTATTCTAAAATTTATAAAACTATTTATCTACTTCTGCAATTAATAGCATATGTGCTAATGCGATTACATGTTCACTGTTTTTGTGAGTTAATTAATTACTTCCCACCTTTTAAACATCAAACAAAATTTTGAAATTACATTTGAGTCAAATCTTATACTAGAATGGCTCATTTGTTTGTTGAGATTTTCTTTTTAAAATGCTAGTACATTTCTTAGTATCTGTAGTTTACATAATAATGATTTAATTTGATGTATTTATTTTCTATTTTCAAAAGGTGTAATCCTTGTATTTATTTTCCACTATGGGCTTTTCACTAAGTTTTTAATTTATTTTAAAAGTCGCTAATGACCTTATCGTATTGACGAATCTAAAAACTTCAATAATAATAGTAATTACTTTCTACATCGATGAGCATGTGAACTGAGGCTTCAATCTTATCCGATATGGTTTTGCGGTGGTGGTGGGGGGGTATGGAATAGAATCCCGGCTGGGTGTACGTAGGGTGATTTTAGTATTGGTTCTCCACTATCTTTCCACACAGCGCCACCTTCCACATCCTTACCCCATCAGTGTAAATATGCGAATTGTCCGAGCGGGTGTCAAGAAGCGCTAAGAAAAATCGTGATATAGAAAAATATTATTAATTTTAGATAACTAATTAACTAAATTTTTTTGATTTATCAATAGTAACAAAAAAATAAAATTGACTCAAATTTTTACCAGCCTTGAACTATCTTCTTCAAATTTTTATCACAATATTGCTTTACCTAAACAAATATGTTACCAAAAATTGATAAATTTATATAATTTGGTTTGGTTCTGGGTCTTGGCAACCCGTCAATTTTCTCTCTCTTCCTCATTTACTTTCCCCCTTTATCTATCCAGCCACCACTTTGACTCTTCAGTGCGATATAATTGGAAATATGACCCAATTCTCGTAAAATGGAACCGATTCTTGAAGTTTCTGGACCACATAAAAGCAGGGATAAGGTCACGGCTATTCAAATTATATTCAGTGGCGTTTTACGAAAGCCTCATATTATTAACACGCAATGGCTGGGGCTTTTCGGACATTGGTGGTGTCTGCAGTTGACAAAATCTGATAGTAGACTCTACGTCCAGCCCTTCCTTGCATTCAGGTGACTAGTTTTTGTAGACTAGGGTAGGTTAGGTTCTGTAACGCAAACTTCACCTAAACTTTCAGAACTTTGCACAGTACCCTTACCCCACCCCGACATTATGGTAGTTAGGTTGGGGAGACTAGGTTAGTCAATAATAATAATAATAATAATAATAAGGGCGTATCTGTGCTATACATCAACCTGTAGCTCAGTTTGCCGAGAGATTAGCTTGTATTAATGTACCGTTACCCAGGAGAAGCCCGAATGTACTAATTGTACATCCTTACCGTGGATACTTTTTCCATTTCCTAATGAGATTAGGAGTTTATTATAGTGAATATGACTTAGTAGAACCAATAAGGTCTTAACCTAATCTAAACTTTACAAACCAAACCTTAGTGACCATATAAATTATTCCCCTTTTCAAGAACAACCCTCTGGTACTAGCTGTGAATCGAGCCCGTGACCTCTATGTCAGAAGATAGGAGCTTTGACCTCTACACTACTAGGACGTTTACTAGTTCAAGTTTAGGGTAATCGTATGTTCATACATATGGGAGCTGTAATAGATTGTTTTAGGAGGTTGCGAATTCCAAGTGAAAAGGCCTGTCCGCAAACAACCTAAGCCCTAACAAACAAGGAAAGTATTTAAAAAAATTGATTCGTCTTTATAAAATGACTAGCTTTTCTCGTTGGGGCTACACCCCTAGACCCCCAGTGAGTTTTCTTTGCAAATGGATGTAAACTAATGTAATTCAGAAACCATTATTGATAAGTATTACCGTTTAGCCACAAAAGACCTACAAAGAAAGGTCCGCGCCGAATTTAAAGCTGCTCCGAAATTTTGAATTTATTTTCGGGGGTTAAAAACTAAATTTTTTAACTTTTTAGAATCTTCCCGTCGGTTAAAGGCTATAAGCTAGAAGTTTGCCAAATTTCTGGAAGTGGGTAAACATTAATGTCAGTGAATGAGTCAGCCATGTGGCTTTATAGTGGTATAATATATATTTCTTTAAAAACCCAACTTTCCACTTCCTAATATCACTTACCTATATGTGTTCTTCCTTCTTTCATGTTACAACCAACGTGACGGGAAAACAGTGAAAGTGAAAACATCTTTGTATTTATGAGAAAGTTCGCTTACTTGCACACAGTTATTATTTAAAAAATTATAGACCATGAAACTCTTTTACTTTCATTTGTCTTTCAAACAAAAGTATCGCGTTTATTTTTATTATTATTATTATAGTTGTTGATATTATTGTGAATGTAATGACCTGTAAACAAGTATCTATTCAAAAAAATCATCAGAGCCACGCATCGTACAAACTGCTGATGTTATTGTTTACTTGACTCTATGTCACGCATACTTACACAAATACCAGGACATTAGAAATTCATGAGGAGCTCAATACATTTTAGGAGTTAGCTAGAATACAAATTATTATTTTTATAACTTTAAGTAGCTAGCAGTAGAAGTTGAATTTGCATAGGTGGGCACGATGGCTAGAGCATATATCAAGTTTGGTTGGTTTTACCGGTGACGAGGAAGTCGAATTTCGAACATGTGTATTTTGAGTGATTTCTTATGCTCATGATTTTTTTATCTTCCTCGCAAATATGGGTTCATTTATTTTAAATTCTACACTTCCTTACACTTAACCCAATGATATAAATGAGCAAAGTCTAAACAAGGATTAGCATTCGGTGTAAAATATATATAAGTAAGCCTTGAAAACTGTAATAGAGTCTTATCTTATTTTTAACTCTCGCTTAGAAAACTAAAAAAAAAAAAACTGTTACTTTTGGGTTAAACGCATGTTTATTAATTACGATCATGGGTAGGGGATGAGGAAAGTGGAATTTATAAGAAGTGTACCCGCATTTGTGTGGAGGGAGTGTGTGAAAATCTTTAGGAAAACTACCCTCAGTACACCCGACAGGAGCTCGAACCCCTATATCTCCGTCATTGTTGATCCAGTCTACTAAGACAGTGACTCCTCATAATTTAAAAAAGTACCTAACAATAAAAAAAAAAAAGCTAGTCAGAGAGTTGTCAAGACCAAACCAACCGGAACCGCGGTGTAGTGGTCAGTGCTTCCGGCTACGAACCTAGGGATCTAGGGTTCAATTCTCGGCTAATATCTTGGGTGTTTTTCCTTAAAGGTAAACTACCCCAACGGTCACTAGGGTTTGGTATTTAGGCTCAAGTTAGTTTTAAGTGTTTCCACACCCTCATACTCACTATCATCTTATCTCATTGGCACATAGTAAGGACCTCCACGGGAAGGATGTACGATTAGTACATTTGGGCATCCCCTGGGCTAACAGTACATTAGTACCACAGACCGGCTTACGAGTTATGTAGCTTAAACGTGCAATATTATTATTAATGACCAAACCAAGTGTTTTTATTTATTTTTAGAAGAGGAATCTTTTTTTCAAAACTTTCTTTTACGCGGAATCAATACATAAAACATATAGGAGTGGTGCTTGAATACAAACAAGCTTATGCAGTAAATTGAAATTTATGGTATTTTAAGATAATTGATTAAAAACAGCTGGTTTTGATAAACATAAACTTTAAAATTGAGCGCTAACGGTGACAAAGTTTAGTATAAACGTTTATTTGGGGTATTTAACGCGTACTTTCTGAATCGACAAATTATATCAGCACACGAGAGTTTTTATGAGCGAGAGCAAAAGGGCCTACCAATTTTGTCAGGAAGGGTATTTTCACATACCATCCAGGGTTATATTACACGCCCCAATCGACATGGGACCGACGGCTTTACTTCCCCTCCAAAGGAAGTTGTGCTACGGTTGGGTTTGATCCCCTGAACATTGGTCTCTGAGGTGATCCCTTTACCCCAAGACCACAGAGGACAAAAGTAGTTAATAAATGTGCCAATGTAGTATCCAAGAGATTTGTTAAATGATTATTATACCTTTAAAAGTTGGTATTATTGGATAAAATAAATACGTTTTGTTACACAAATTTAAATAAAAAGCTTTAATTGGATTTAGAATAAATGTGTAATTAAATGTTACTGATTTGAATGTTATTGTGTTATTATTCTCCTTAGTTCAAAAACATCTATTATAAGTAATGCTTTTTTTTATAGAGTTGAGTAGGGGGCATTTAGGGTGAGATTTTAGAAACCAGTTGGTGACCTGGTGGTCTAGGAGTAAGATGTCAGACTTCTGTGCTAGGGGTCCGGGGTTCAATCCTCGGTCCCGGTACAGATTTATCTGATTGCCAAACCCTTCCTTCACCTCTGAAAAGACGTGTATTAATCACAGCTTGTGAATGTGAGGAATGCCAGGCCTCCACCGTGGTCCGGATCCCACGTTAAACTGTAGGTCCTCCATTTCATCTCACAATCACCCTACCATTACACATTAGCGTAAGTGCGTACAACCCGAATGGGTAGTAAGACGTAATAATAATAATAATAATTTTTAAAACCAAGGGGGCCTTAGCCTTAAAATGTTTGGTAACCACTTATCTAATCTATTAAACTAATATGTTTTATGGTTTATTTCCTGAACGCGTGCTTGAATAAAATGGCTCGGTTCCTTACCCTGAATTTTTCCCTCGGAAGTCTTAATAGAGGAATAAAATTGACAGCAGCACTAGTTATTGCTCGAGTGGATACCGTCCTTACGACGTCTGAGAACTATATGTCATCGTGGCCGGTCGCGCATGCGTGGGCCCTGCCAACTGTCGACATGTTGTGATAGGGAAATGAAGGAGTCACGGTATGGCGTGCCTCACGTCAACCTGTGTCTTATATACATTGTGTCACAGACAACAGGATATCAAGGGACCGCGTTTTGTTTTGTGACATACACTCCACTTTGTCCCGGGTAATGGCGAACATTTGACTGTTATAGGGGGACAGGGAGTGCGGAGGTGGGTTTTTAAATGTATGGTGTTTACTCTTTACCTCACATGCTTCAAGTTTTATTACCAGTCCTAGATCTAGGCATAAATACGCTCTAGGAGCAGGGATGTGGAAGGTAGAGTTTGGATTAAATGTGCACTCATTTGGGATGAGAGAAAATTGGAAAACATTTAGGAAAACCTCACCTTAGTACACCCGGCGAGATTCGAACTGCAACCACCCATTTGGGGTCTTACTACCCATACGGGCTATAAAAATACTTATAATGGGGCGGTGATGAGGAAGGTATACTTTAGATGGCTTGTACACACATTTGCGTGAATAGAGGTTGAGAAACCATCAATAAAAATAAATCACTTCATTATACTCTTACGATATTTTATGTGCGACCTTTACAGACAACGCCAAATCATAAAAGATTAAACTGACACCTTAGTCCACGTGCTCACCGATATGGATGATGTGAAATACACTAATCATAGTCATAATAAAAGGGCTAGTGACATGAGAATTTAGCATGTATGAGTGTGAGATCATTTTTATCATCTGCAGTGAGCTTAGGTGACCTGGCGGTCTAGGGGTAAGGTGTCAGACTTCTGTGCTGGCGGCCGGGGTTCAATCCTTGGTCCCGGCACAGATCCCTTCCTTCACCTCTGACAAGACATCTTGTGAATGTGGGGAATGCCAGGCCTCCACCGTGGTTCGGATTCCACGTTACTGTAGGTCCTCCATTTCACTCACAATCACCCTACCATTACACATTAGAATAAGTGCGTATAACCCGAAAGGGTAGTAAGACGCGGTGCTAATAATAATAATAATAATGCAGTGAGCTTGACTTACTGTTTTACCAAACACTCTTAGTGCAAAACACTTTAAACAGTTAATGAATCTAAATACCCCAATTTTTCTTAAGAATTTAGAAAAGTCACTAAATGAACTTTCACGTGCTCATACGTCAAATCATGTGATCTGAAGCTGTTGCTTTTAATATATATTATCAACCCCTATAAAATGATACAAATAATATTGTAGATGGTTCTTAATGTTGACCACACAAAAATATGTTTGTACTTTATAAATGGTACTACAAATGTCTCGTAATAAAAAAAATAACGTATTCCTTCCTTTCTACAGCAACTGATTCTTAAACATGTGTGTATTCTATTTGTTTTTTCACCGCGTCTTAGTACGCATACATTAGTCACGCTAATGGCATATGGATGAGAGCGGTATAATATAATAGGAAATGTACTTACATTAGCGTTGAGCTAGAGTGGGAAACCACTCAGGAAAAAAAAAAAAAGGATTCGCAATACAGTCGACTGGGGTTCAAAACCCGAAATCTGCGTCGCCTGAAATCCCGCTCAACTTTGAAAGTGACGCGTTAGACCATGTTACCACCGATGGGAGTAATATCTGTTTTAAGATTCGTGACCATGCTCCTTTGTTATTTATTTGTTACTTTTTTTTTTTTAGATTTCATTTTTTAATGTGGGGTGTAGATTGCTCGTCTTGCAAGTGTGATCTTCACGTCAATGCTCTGTTTAAACAAGAAGTTCATCACTTTACGACGAATGGAATTTTAATTAAGTTACGTTCATTAACAATGTAATCATCTAGCGTCCTCCTTTAGATACATTAAAATGTGGCTACGTCCACTTTTCTTTGTTTTGTTTGAGGGTAGCACATTACCAGACTAGAAAGTTATTTCCTTTATTTATCTATAGTAGTCATCAAAACGACAATTTAAATAACAACAATAAGCAAACAGAAACCAGAATTTTCCTTAATTACGTGGTTTTTTAAAAAAATAAAGCTTTGTAGCAGCGTTTCCTGGTTGGATCAATTCCCAAGCATCCTGCGTGTGTTTTAAAAGTGTGCATCCTTCTTATGTTTTAAAGTGCACATCCTCACAGTAGCGAGATCTAGAAAACAATACTCGACATGTACTCTCACGAGTCACGATACTATTATACTCGGTACGCAGCAATTAGCCGACAATAGAATTGAAAATGGAATTATTATTACTGTAACTCCTGTATCCTTGACGCTGTTTCAAAGTTTAAAAAAAAAAATCAAATAAGGTAAGGAGTGGGGGGGGGGGGGGGGG
>CABFOW010002585.1:57306-71636 GCA_902141385.1 Timema californicum | reverse complement strand
AGGGGGAAACTGTTTAGGAAAAAATCACCCCCACCACCCCCCCCAACCCCCCCCCCCCAACTCCAGTCCCACCTGTTGGGAATTAAATACTTACCTCATTAACGAAAAACCAAATTAGCGTGACGTTATGCCCACATTCTTAGTTTAATTATTATAAATTGCTTACTATAATAAATATACAAATGCGACTAAGATGTATAAAAAGATAATCAACCAATCCAAGTAGTCCAATTATGCTATCAGTACCCATCGTCTAAACACGAGACTGTTACAGCAAACTACTTAACAGTTTTTTTTAAAAATAATTCTAACTGCTTACATTTCTATTTAAATTTTGCACTTTTCTTGTTTTAGTTAAAATCACTTTAAAAAGTAAACATAAAGCAATAACCTTAACAAGCATTGTGATCACACCTGAAAAATTATGTAACCCCAAATAGGGTCGCGACACCTAGGTTGTAAACCACTAGTTTATTAGTTGGTTTGACACAATGGCAATGGCGACGTATTATAAAGTGGAAGATTGACAATAGTAGGGGGCCTAGCTCTAAACCATATCCGGTATTAGTGGTAAGGGAGGTGGCACTTTAAAATACGGTAGTCTCGATGGATCGACCCACATCGGTGGCATAGTTAGCTATCGCGCTAGTTGTATTGAGCTTGACTGCTGAGGACGGGGAGATCGAGGTTCGAATCTCGGTTGGGTGAACTGGGGGTAGTTTTTCCTAAAAAGTTTTCCACTCTCCCTCCACGCAAATGCGGGTTCACTTCCTCTAATTCAAACTTCCCAATTCCTAATCCATTAGCGTAATTAGTACTTAAAGCGTATAACTCAAACGGGTAATAAGACGCGGTGCTATAAAAAAAATTGAACAATACGTATTTACGCTGAAAAAATCAACGGGAGTTAATTGAAAAAAAAACAGAAGCCACTTGAAAGTTGATTTAACCAAATACTAGTAATACGTACCCTTTCTTTACCCTGTAATGTATCAAGCTTGGGTTTTGGGGGGGGATTAAGAATACCTCACTCCCCCTGAAATTTGATCGACCCCCTTATATATAGGCTACACCTACAAACTTGTATTGGCTAAAGGTTAAGTACAATTTTCTATTGGACCCCCTCTAAGAAGAAAAATTAACTTTCTACGCCTTTGCTCGTGGAGTTCCACTTTGGCTTAATCTGTAAGATATTCCATAAAGTAATCCGTCAAGGCTGGACTTCTGACTTACAAGGTAATGGTAGTGTACACTCCGTCTACCCTGAAAGGTAACAGTCTTACCTTGATGGATTACTCTATGACCCTATCTTACAAGCTATAGACCACCATAGTAGAACCATTCAAGATAGGTTTGCTCTCTTAGGGTAAAAAGAAGGCCACATCTGCTTATATTTACAATATAATGTGTACAATTATATATATAAAATTATTTATTAAGTAGTTTTTATACTTAAAAACTTGTAGGCTTAAGTATTATCGTCTTGTTCCGGATACTCCGTGTAATTTGAGTTCGAGATGGTTCCGATCCTTTTCGAATCGAATTTTCGAGACTATACTCTACGTAGATTGTGTCGTATTACACGTATGGGCTCTTCGACACCAATGAGGTAGGGAGGAGGAAGGTAGAACAGGGAGAAACTGTACCCTTATTGACGTGGAGGAAGATTGTTAGACCATTTAAGGAAAAAAAAAACCTTATGTACACCCGGTCGGTTTCAGAACTACATCATCTCCGTCACACAAAAACAAGATGAGGTTATAACTGAACTTAAACACTGATATGCCTATAGGGAAGTTTCTGATTTACGAACCTAAGACACACGATTCCATTCACTGCTTTGATACGCAAGACTGCATGTCGCAGAATGTGTGCGCGCACACACACACACACACACACACATACACACACACACACATACACACACACACACACACGAGAAATAATATTCCTCGCATGTGCACAGAACACTGTAATTTACCTGTTCAACATTCAATATGTTTCTTAAACATCTCATGTTCAAATCGGAGTGGTTATGCCTAATTTTTGTTTAACCATCCGTTCAAGACAGTTCTCAGAACAAATTGCCGCTATGGTAATGGTTCTAGGAATAGTCAGCCCACTATTTATTTAAATTTAACCAACAGTTCTAAATGTCAATAGATCTTCTTTCATGTATTTATACACCAAGGGATGTTTTATGCAGCTGTCACTTTAACAGATGTTACGAATGATGAAAAATTGAAGTTAAATATAGCATAATTTTACCAATTTTTTGCTATTTTTCACTTATTTCCCTCTCTTCTTTCAATGTAGAGAAGAATGTTAAAACAACATCCTACTACTCATCCAGATATCCCCACATTTACACTAATAGTCTACGGATGGGGATGATAAGGAATGTACCCATTTTTATGTCAAGGGAGAGTGAAAATACACCTGGCTAAGATTCAAACCCCGACCTCTCTGTCATAGTAAAATCAGATCAAACGTTATTGACTCGATGTACGAGAAAAAGTGAAAAATTGCACCTATTTCTCTAAAGGGCGGTGTTAGCTTACCAGATATTATGAATTTTAGTGGCTTCTTTGTAATGGTGATATGAATTTTTATATCATGTTTCAAAATTTGGCGTCCGATGCCAGTTATTTTTCCTCGTGTGATTGGTCTATTGACAGATATCCAAGAACTGTTTATATTACCATGTGAAGAAAATTAAACTCTTTGTTTATACTGGAGAAATGTTTGTTTTCTTTTTACAAGAAAAAAAATTTTGCAATGAAAATTGCAAAACTACTTTCATTAACTCGTTATACCTATACTCCCACTTTAATATGTCGATTGTTTTGTGATCTAAGAAGATGGAGTTCTTTTTTGACACTGATAGGGTGCACTGAAGGGATTCAGATGAATTAACTAATCATCATAACCAGTGGCGGCTCGTGTATAGGCACTGCGGAACTGCAGCACCCCCTATTTCCACTTGGATATTATCAATAACAATTAATATGAGTCCTTTTTTCTTTAATTCTTTCTTAATTTTTGTAGTGAAATATATCTTCCTTAAGCTTAATGTCAGTACTTCCGCAGCCATCCTCCAGTTTATGAAAAATATACAAAAATCTTTGTATGGAACTGTGCACTTCACAGTGCCAGTGACGTGGTGTTTGACTGTTGTGCAGATGCCCACACAAGAGGGGGGGTGTGTAGGAAGGCGGGACTGCCAGGTAGAGAGAGCACTGTTTCTCTCGCAGTGCCGACTCGGGCGTGATGGTGGAAGGGAGTTTTATTTTACTCAGCGTGTGTTGTGCTTAAAAACCATTGTACCATATTTTTGAATGTGATAAAGTGTAGAAGAGTGTAGAATTAGATTATTATTCTGCTTCCAGCTATTCTATTTGATTCGTTTTTTTTTCAGTTCTTTTATTTAACAGAAAGACTAAATGCGCTTGCAGTTCTTTCAATGGAGAAGAATTTCCTCAATTGTCATCAAGAGATCAAGGAGAACATTATTTAACTTTTTGCGCAAATTAAAACAATAAGAATGGATTTCATTTTTAAATGAATAGATCAACTTGAACTGTAACAATTTAAGTTAAAGTAATTACAAACATTTTTTTTTGTTAAGATTTTATCAAGTTCCTGAATAAATTTTCTTTTTATACATTTTTTTTTTCCTTTTACACAATTTTAAAACAAAGGCTAAACATTTTCTGGAGCAGCACCCACACTAATTTTAGCTACGAGCCGCCACTGGTGATAACTCAATCTAATGTTCCTATCTTCAGTCCGGGGGAAAGATGGTGCGTTACTTAAAAATAACCCTTCTCCCCCGACATCTTAGGATAAGTTCAAGTCTCGAGTAAAACGAACGGGCAGTAAGACCTAATTTTCAAGAAGTTTTTACTTTGAGGTCACCGGGTATGAAAAAAAGGATCAAAATCGTCTCTTTAGACCATTTGAACCCCGAAGCGGGTTCGCACAAGTTGATGATTTCTCTTCCTAATCAGGTTGAAACTACATGTCGACAACTGAAAACACGAGTAAAAGAAACAAACTCGAAGAATGTCCATACCCGTTATGTTCCGAGTAATTTGTCTCCGCACTGACCGACCAGTAGCGGTAATGTCAAGCTAGGTGATCCTTCAAGTATGGACTTACATGCGTGGGAAAACGAGAGAAAAAAAAAGTTGGTCTGACTACGTGTTTTTTGAAGAGAGAGAAATAGAGGGAGAAAAAAAAAACCTGCTCGGAAATTTACACCCGTGTAACCGAGTTTTATCATAGTGGTACATGAAGTAGGTAGAAACATTTCCTCAAAAGGAAAAGAAAAGAGGGGGTGGAGAATTACACTTCTAATTGAAATATTTCCCATCATTCTCCGCGTGACAACCTGTTATTCCCTTTACAGCCCGTCCTCCATGTTGGATGACTAGCTTGTGGCACGCAAATGGTGGTGGTGTGTAGGTTTCTTTTAACAAGTTCCATCTACTTTGCAAAAAAAGTATTCCACCGTATTCATATTAACGAAGAGTAGAATAATCCTTCCCCCCTCCCCCCATCCCCCTATCCTCCTTTTTACTGTTGTGTTTTTTTAGTTTTGTTTAATTACACACCTCATGTGAGTGAATAATCAGGTTTGTCCTTTCCCGTGGTTAAACTACTTTAACTTCCTTCCAACAGAAAACAAGAACGAAATCAAGTTTTTTTGTTCTTTCTTGTATGTATCCATTGACCCTTAAACTAGTACAGCAAGTTCTATTAAAGTTGTGAACCAAATTGACATTGAAACTGAATCCGCGGAAGAAAGAAACACAAGTCACTGGAGTTGTAGTGTGTAGGGTTGTTTTATTAAATTATGCTAAACCAAAATTTGGAAGATGATATTGATTATGTTCCAAGTCTACCACTTTATATTTATATAGGTTACACTCTATTAACTCAGTTGGTAGTTCTTCTACCTACTAAGCTGAGGGTCTTGGGTTCAATTTCCGGCTTGGTTGCAATATTTATCATTAGTAAAATTGGGGTTTTTCCCTCTCACAGTGATGAATTAACAGCAGGGAAGGCTGGGTGTTGTGTATGTTCTAGATTTAATTTAGTTTATAAGTCGTCTGTTGATATAATCAGTCGGTTCAGAAAATGCACGTTAAATATCTGAAATAAAAATTTAAACATTTTTATATTATAAGTTAAAAAGCTAGTAAAGCTAGTAAGGATGTGTTTGGTTTTAAAGGTGCATACACATCCGTGAATTTCCTCTTCAAAAGATGATTCTTCATATCATAACAATCAGAAAATATGAAACAACCATTGTCACTTTGTATTCGAAATATATAACACCGTCAAATAGGGTAAGGTTACACACCATTGTTTCCAAGCAAGGGGATAAAAGGCACAAGATGCTAAATTATAAATGTGTGGTCGCGTTCCAGGGTGCCACCCAAACTTATGGTTGGTGCTATAAACGGTCACCGTGCGTTGTTTGGACAGGCAGTAATGCTATCTCGTACTTGTTGAAACAAGCCATAGTTGGTGGTTATACAAGCAACGTGCAATGTTTCTATGAAGGAAAATATACTTACTCATGTTCTTTCAAGTGTCCCCATAGAATGGGATAAGGCTAAGTTATTTATTTAAGGCATTTAACGTGAACTTTTTGAACCAACTGATTATATTAGCACAAGATAATTTCTATGAGCGGGAACGAAAGGGCCTGCCAATTTTTGCTGGAAAGATATTTCCACATACCTTCAAGTTTTTTCATATGCCACAATCTACATGGGACCGATGGCTTTACTTCCCTTCTACCCGCCTCGGTGGCGTAGTTGGCTAACGCGCTTGCCATGTTGAAGCTCGAATGCTGAGGACGGGGAGATCGAGGTTCGAATCTCGGTCGGGTGAACAGGGGGTGGCTTTTCCTAAATGGTTTTCCACTCTCCCTCCATGCACATGCGGGTTCACTTCCTCTAATTCAACCTTCCCAATTCCTAGTCCACTAGAGTAACTAGTACTTAAAGCGTATAACCCGAACGGGTAGTAAGACGCGGTGCTAAATATTATTATTATTATTACTTCCCTTCCGAAGGAAGCTGTGCTACGAATTTTTATCGCCCAAGAAAAATCCGTCGACCTCGATGGTCTTGAGCCTTTTAAGGGACGATGTTCGTAATGGCCCATTTGACGCTTCACATATCTTGGAAACTAAACATAATTTGATGTTCGTGGTTGTATATTTTTGGATTGTTTTATTGTTAAGAAATACACTCAGAAGAGGAACTGCGCGAATTTTGTATAGGTATATTATGTTTGGATACACTTTCAACGGATCTGGAGTGGTCAGTTTTTTTTATATCACCCTATATTTTCACTAGTGTTACATATTATTTTATACTATATTTATTTTTATGTTGCCGGCTGAAACTTTTTTTGTCAAATGTAGTCAAGTGATTGTTTCTTTCTAATTATTTTCAAATGTAGTCTTAATTGTGAATATGTCAAGTCACATGTGTATGTGTGTGAATAATACTATATTTTACTGTTGTCTGTTTGTACGAGTTCTTAATTGGTATTGTTTCGCAGTAAATTTCTCGTGAGACTAATTTCTTGCAACGTGTTATTTAGTTTCACCCGTAGAGCTTCATGTAGTTTTTTCTAATGTATTTTTACAACCAGTTATTGGAGTCATAACAATTACGAATAATTATTCCTTTTCGCCTGCTAACTGTGTTCAGAATCAAGTCAAACAAGTTTGGGGTCGTGCAAGTCATTTAACAATGACATTTAAGTTAGAAGTAAACATTAAAACTGTATATTTTAATATATTTTTAAACCATACATGTCTACATGGGAATCGAACCCATGACTTTGACTTAGTGCAACAATATTCTGCCACTGATCTATCTAGATTTTTCCTGTGCCCACATTTTTAAATATCTATAAGCCTATATTAAAATTATTATTTGTGAAAGGAAACTATTCGTGTCATGTTGTAAATTAAAAAGTAAATTACGATTAGACTAATAATAATAAAATAACAATATTGTTTCATACTACCCGCTTCGTTGGCCGCTTGGTCTAACGCGCTACTCTAGCAGTAGACTAGACTGCCGATGACGGGGAGAACAAGGTTCTAATAAAGGTCGGGTGAACCGAAGTTAGGTTTTTCCAAAATGGTTTTACATTCCTCCGCCACATAAATACAGGTACACTTCCTCTAAAGTTAATCTCCAGTAGCTAAATTAGTACACACGCTTATAGCCCGAACTAGTCGTAAGATGCAATGCTATTAAAAAATAATCATATTCTGGTATTTAATTGCGGTTATAACGGCGATAACAAATATACAAACATGGCTAAGCCGTTAGTGAAAAATATATGACTTGAATAAAAAAAAACTGACACAGGACAGTCTGGAAATGGTAATGGATGTAGAAGTAATTAATTAATTTAACAGCACGTCTTACTACACGTTCGAGTTATAAGCTTAAGTACTAATTAAGGTCCGGGGATCAATCCTCGGTCCCGGCACAGATTTATCTGATTGCCAAACCCTTCCTTCACCTCTGACATAGACATCTTGTGAATGTGGGGAATGCCAGGCCTCCACCGTGGTTCGGATTCCACGTTAAACTGTAGGTCCTTCATTTAATCTGACAATAACCCTACCATTACACATTAGTGTAAGTGCGGGTAACCTGAACGGGTAGTAAGACGCGCTACTACTACTACTACTAATAATAATAATAATCATCATAATAATAATAACTACGCTAATGGGTTAGGAATTGAGAAGAATGAATATGGAGGAAGTGAGCACGCATTTACGTGGAGGGAGAGTGGAAAGCCATTTGGGACCCCCGCCCCCCAGTTCACCAGAACAGGATTCGAACCTTGATTTTCCCGTCCTCGGCAGTCTAGCTCAACACGTTAGCTACAGTTGCCCCATGGCTTCTTTGGTGCTGACTGAAAGCTTGGAAAAGTTACCAGACCAAATTATGTATTCCTACACCGAACCATATGATCTGCAAACATATGTGATTAGCAGCTGTCACTTCTGACAGTCAACATTTAGGTATATACCTAAATGTTGACTGTCAGAAGTCAGCTATCTGCTGTCAGTCAGCACCTAAGAAGCTACGGGGCTACTGTAACTACGCTATCGAGGCGGGTATGTAAAAGTAGCCTGGCTATTTAATCCATCTCTTGTTTGCTCTCAGAATGTCAGTATATAGAGGTTCCTATGTAGAGCGTCAATAAACACATGTGTACCGATTATATTTGATGATTCATTGTTTTAAAAAAAACGTTAAATATCTCTAAGGAAAACTTATTCAAGGTTTCATTTTGGAACTATTTTTTGTTGTCTAGTGGTACATCCACAAGTATCCTCTGCTTCTGACAATAATAGCATATATTGCAATTGATAACATTGTAATGTATAAGATATTCACTATATGTGTAGAGATTCGTCCTTATCTTCAATTAATGAATAAGCATGCGCTTGGGCCTAGTATATATAGTTGGGTTCTGACTGAAAGAGCCTCATAGAAAACATGTGAGCTTATGTTTGTGGTCAACATAGATAACATTTTACTACTAAATTAGAACTAAAATAAAATTTATCAGTAGGCTAATATTATAAAAATAAAAAATCTTTAATTATAAAAATTATTGGCTTTTTTAAATAAGGAATCCGTTTCTCTCATTTAAAAAAAAATTTCAAATCCTTATTTTACACTTGAACTATTATTATTATATAAGATAAACGGCTCCACTACACCAGTGATCAGTGCACCTAACTACGAGGCTGGGAATGCTGTGTTCGTTTCTCGGCTGGTACCTTGGATATATTTACTGAAAGGGGAACTACCCCAACGGACGCTACCAATAATATTGCCCAGATATTATATATTATTTTAAAATAAAATAAACAAATCGATTACATAAGTTAAAGAATAAACAATGGGCAACCACATAGGTCGTTGCAAGGTACAGCGTGTTATTATATTGGTCTTTACGAGATGGCGAGATTTCCATTATCTATTTAAAATATTTCTATTCACATAAATGTCTCAAAAAGGGTTCCAACCTCCGAATATTTTTCTTTAACTTTCAAAATAAAATTTACAAAACTAAAAATTTCATCGTAAAATCATATACTTGATAATATGTTATCATCGTGATTAAAACATATTTAGCTATTTTAATAATTAGAACGTTATTTTCACGATATTTTTGATCCGGCTGGGTTCTCATCTTGCTTAGTTTAGACCAGCTGTTGTGTTGTGAATGAGATTAGGTCCAATTTTAGGGAAAGTGTATCCACATTTGCTTGTATAAACAATAAAAGAAGAATCACCATCAGTGCACCTGATCTATTATTATTATTAGCACCGCGTCTGCCCGTTCGGGTTATACGCACTTACGCTAATGTGTAATGGTAGGGTGATTGTGAGATGAAATGAAGGACCTACAGTTTAACGTGGGATCCGAACCACGGTGGAGGCCTGGCATTCTCCACATTCACAAGTTGTGATTAATACACGTCTTGTCAGAGGTGAAGGAAGGGTTTGGCGGTCAGATAAATCTGTGCTGGGGCCAAGGATTGAACCCCGGACTCCCACACCAGGTCACTTTTACACCCTACCTAGATTCGAACCCCGATATTCCCATCATTTTCTGCCCACTTTATTGCGAGAGTGATGTCATAGATCACGCAGATAACGAAGCGGGTTGGAAACAATTAAATCACGGAGATCATATCAGTGGTCGCATGGTATAAGGTGTCACTCTAACAATATATTGGATTTATTGTAACGGGAAGATCAAGGTTTGAATCCCGGTCGGGTGTATTGAGCAGGTATTTTCCTTCAAGGTCTACCAATACCTACCTTCACGCAAATGTGGGTACACTATCTCTAAATTCTACGTTGCTTTTCCAGCGTCCCATTAATATAAATACTTGGAATAGGGTGTGTTGCATAAAACATAATCAGGGAAGCTTGTCTGTGATTTTACTAAAATGAAGTAGTTTGAAACATTTATCAGATACAAAGAATAATCGGTTTGTTTAATTATTATATTCGACCAAAATTTGGAACATTTTTCTGACAAATACAACCAAAAGAGATTAAACATAATTTGTTCTTTGTTAACCAACCGGGTTATAAAAGCTACCTAAGCGTATCCCAGTTTTTTTTTCTTATGTTCACTTTGAAATTTTTGCTCTCGGCAATTTTCTTAATTTGACAATTTAATGGGTGCTCTCCCTTTTCATTTAATTTTATTGAATGTTGTGGTTTGTGATGTGTATTCCTCTGGGGGTGGCACGCCATATAGCCTCATGGGTAGAATATCGTGGCGAGGAAAGCGACCAATATGGCGGCCGGCGCACCCTTTCCTGTGTTTGCTCGTTCCGATGGCCACACAAAACAGATCAAATTGAAGATACAACCTTGCAGTTGAATTGACAGCCTTTATAAAATAATAAAATAGACAGAGGAAGTAAACAGATTTTCCTTTTCCGATTAAATAATTAGACTGGCCATTAGCATGTGAATGGACTGTTTAGTCAGGTTTTTTAATTAGTTTTTTTTTTCAGAACCATTCTTTAATTATAAAATAAAAATGAATTTATATTAAATATTAATTACAATCTCAAATATTGATAAGACTTATATAATTTTCCATACAGTAACTAATCTGTTTTTTATTAACTGACGAGCTTTAACCACTTTTAGTTAATACAGTAAAAAATATGCAATTCTCTAAAATCTATACAATTAATTTTAAATGGGATTCTCTCCACCCTCTTCCGTGGCCGCATGGTCTAAGGTGCTACTCTCGCAGTAGTCTAAACTGCTGATGACGGGGAAATCGAGGCTCGAATCTTGGTTGGGAGTGCTAAGGGTGGTTTTTACAAAATTGTTTTTCACTCTCCTTTCATGCAAATGCAGGCACACTTCCTCTAAATATAGCCTTCATAATCCCTAAAACCGCTAGCATTATTAGTACATAAGCGTATATCCCAAACGGTTAGTAAGACGTGCTACTAAAATACTATTTATTTTTCAATTTATAGCTGCCAGCCTCTTAGATATTTATAGTTATAAATAATACCCGCATAGGTGATAACGGGGAATATGTTTCAGGCTCATATAGGCCTGATTACCAGTAATGGAGAGGTAAAGGTTCGAATCCTCACCAATGTACCTAAGGTGTTTGTATACAAGCTTACGTACACGAATGGAATATATAAAAGTATATTATTGCTGGCGAAATATTCTCAAATATGTTTTCAAAATGAAAGCAATTATTATTTTTGTATTGGTAATAAAGGAAATATCAGTAGCACTAACATACATATATATTGCGGTGCTCTACATTAAAAAGATCCAATACAATTTTGTGTCGTGATAAAAGATACAAATTTAAAAAGTAATGATTTATCTTCAGTGAATTTTCTTGGTGTATATTCACTAGCCATATAAGGATTACCATACCACTTAACTAATAATTATATTTATTTGAGTCATTCAAATTGTACTTTATAAACCGACTGATTATATCAGCACACGAGAATTTCTATGAGCGTGAGGGAAAGGCCTACCAATTTTGGCAGGAAAGGTATTTTCGCGTTCAATCCAGGGTTCCTTTGCATGTCACAATGGACACGAGACTGACAGCTTTGTTTGCCTCCAAATGAAGTTGAATTGCGGATTTTTATGGCTTAAGAAAAACCTGTCGACCTCGGCTGGATTTGAACCCATGGATATGGGATCCTGAGGTGAGCAATTTAACCCAAGACCACTAAGGTCGACCACCTAATAATTATATAACTTTTAACTTATACATGATATTTAATCAAAACATTTAAATATCTTTTGAAAAAAAAAGTTTGTGTTTGTTATCTCTAGTAAAAAAAAAGTGTATTTTAAAATATGCATTGATAATCCACTACCTTAGTTAGCTCAGTCGATAGAATGTCTGTCTACTGAGATAAGGGTCCCGGATTCAAATACAGGCATAGCCGAATATTTATTATTGATGAAATATGGGTTTACACTTTCATAGTGATAAATTAACGGCCAAGGACTGGATGCTGTGCCTGTCCTGATTTTAAGTTAGAATAGAAAGTTTATGAAGTTACGACAGGCCTGGCTAGCCCCAGTAGTGGACAAAATATGGCTTGAATAAAACACTGACGCGGACCATAAGCGGGAAACAATAATGGCTGTAAAGGGAACTATCTGCCTTAATAGTCATTTCACAGAACTAATACGTAAATAATGGTTGTCATCACACATCGTAAACTTACGCAACTGCTTAGGATCTTTATAAGTTCATAAAGGCAGCTACACATACGATCAAAGAGGACTTAATGACTGGCAGATTACCAATATGACACAAAATTACATTTTTATTTTTTTAAATTCTGCCTATTTTGAACAAATGTAACGAATTATTTTTCTAAGAATGACCCATCTCAAACTATCAAAAACTCTAATATTTTGGAGCCCACTCTGGTGGTCAAATGGGCTAAACTTTAAGGCGTCACTCTCGAAATAGAACAAGCTGCCGATGATGAAGAGATCGGGGTTCAAATCGTGGTAAATTCTATTGAGGCTGTTTTTCCCCTAAATAGTTTTCAACTCTACCACCACGCAAATTTAGATACACATTCATTGTAACTCCCTCATACCTAGTACACTAGTGTAATTAATATGTATGCGTTCAATCCTGATGGGAGTGAGTCGTGGTAGGGGGACAAAAATACACTGAGTACTTAGAAAAAAATTAACGTACCTACATATTTATAAGTATTCGGTTTTGCACTTGTCATTTTTAGTGCTACAACCCGCCTCGGTGGCGTAGTTGGCTAACGCACTTGTCGTGTTGAGCTCAACCGCCGAGAACGGGGAGATCGCGGTTCGAATCTCGGTCGGATGAACTGGGGGTGGTTTTTCCTAAATGGTTTTCCACTCTCCCTCCACGCAAATTCGGGTTCACTTCCTCTAATTCAACCTTCCCAATTCCCAATCAATTAGCGTAGTTAGTACTTAAAGCTTATAACCTTAACGGGTAGTAAGACACGGTGCTAAATAATAATAATATTTCTAGTACAACGTAAATAAATTTTTTAATATCTGTTTCTTCGGAATATTCTTATACAATAAGTTGTCTAACAAGTATTGTCAAGTTTTCCACATAATCTCCTTGTTACACATCATCACTACTCGAATAAGTGTTATCCAGAAGAATGTATTCCTAATGTTTGTTTCCCTACCTCAAGCTACAAAGACTTGCTGTTGTAAAATTGTTTTTTTATTTTATTATTAGAAATTCTAAATGACTAATTAACTCATTGTTAAAGAATGCATTTTTAGGAATGGTTAAAAAATAAACACAATGTTCTAGGAAGAACCTTATATTTTTTAACGTTTTAGGTATTGATAGTTTTTTTAAAAAAGTATATTGAATTCAAGGTCTTCACTAACTATCCAACTCTATGGCAATAAGTGACTCGAAAGTTCAACCCTATTCTGAGACACCTTAAACCAGTCCCTAACTTGACACACAACCTCCATTCATCTCAACATTATGCTCCCATAGACATCTTGGTTTACCAAGGGTCTTGTTTCTTTAGATTTCCCAAATAAACTTCAATATACACGCGTGTTACTTACAAAATTAATAATAACAAGCATTGTCTGCACGAATTCAGTTTTTAACCATCTCTTGAATTTCATTCCTATCTGTTACCACAGTTCCCTAGTATTTAAATTTATCAACGTCTTAAAAATGCATGCTATATATTTCTACGATTCCTCAAATAATATAGTTTGGATTTTTTTTAAAAGAAGTAAGTTATACTATTAGTTTTCTTAGTATCCATCTTATTGGCAAGGCTGTTAATCTTGTCGCTATTAATTGTGTCTGATTCAACAAACTCAACTTTTTTGTTTCTTACAAAAGTAACTTTTTTACTAAAAATATAACAATAGTTGCGTTTTTTCTTCAATAAAATTAGTATTTTATAAGGAAAGAATGCAAACAAAAACCATATTTAATCCAAATAACTCTCAGAATATAATTCTCTTCCAAACAGGGCTCAGATAATGTAGAATGTCAAATGTAGTCATGAAATGATTTACAAATTACGAAACATCAGATTTTAAATGGGATTTTACATACATACGTACGATATAAAATAGAGGTAGAGATGAAAAATGTAATTTCTTTTTAGTGAGATGGAAAATTTAGAAATGAATACAGACAGCCTGTAGGGAATTGGAGGGGGGGGGGGGGGGAGGGGTTAATATACTTTT
>CABFOW010002585.1:12796-36081 GCA_902141385.1 Timema californicum | reverse complement strand
GATTGTGAGATGAAATGGAGGACCTACAGCCTAACGTGGAATCCGAACCACGGTGGAGGCTTGGTATTCCCCACATTCACAAGTTGTGATTAATACACGTCTTGTAAGGGTTGGAGGAAGGGTTTGGCAATCAGATTGTATAGTATTACTTTCTTACATTGCAGACCTAATATTTTAAATAAATTAATATTTTATTATATCATCTGTGCCAACCAGCCGCCTTATCTGTAAGGGGTTAGTTTCAATAATGGGGTTTTAGGGACGAGGAAAGTTAAATGAAGAAGAAATGTATACTTGTATAGTGATTAGACCTGCATCAGACTCTCGTAATAGATCCTATTGCCTTTAACAGGCATATTGGGTTCAAACCAAGTTCAGGTATCTCGAAAGCAAATTTTTCCTAAAATAAAGTCTATTCTCTCTCTTCACTTAAACGCGGGCTCATATTTTGTAAATTATACCTTCCTCAATCCCTATTCTAACTATTCGTTTGGTTCATACGCGTATATACTAGTTACGCTAATGATTTTAAGGACTAAGACGGTTATATTAAGAAGAAATGTACCCACATTTGCATGGATAAAGAGTGGTAAGCCATTTTGTAAAAAACTACTGTGAGTACACCCGACCAAGATTCGAACCTCTATCTCCCTGACTTCGGCGTTCTAATATACTGCGAGAGTCGCGCGTTAGACCATGCGGCCACCGAAGCGTATATAGGCCTATTAATTATACTAATGGACTAGGAGTAGCTAAGGAATAATTATGAGGAAACGTACAAGCATTTGCTTGGTGGACTAGTGGGAAACCATTTAGGGGGGAAAAAAACCACTCAGTACACTCAACTAGGATTTACCGGTAAATCCCAATCCCTCCTTAATCAGCAGTCCAGTATATTGCGATAGTAACGCTTTAAACCAAACTACCATTGAAGAATACACAAATGATTAGAGCATCAAGATATATTTATTTTCTGTATAAAATGCCATTACAATGACAAAATGTCTTATTGAAAACATTAAATGTAATTCGTAAACTCTGAAAGCGAGTCGCATTAAAACTTTCCAAGCTAATTTCTGTTAAATAGAACACTCTACTTAGGATATTTTAAGTACTTAAAACTTTAGTAACGAAACGAAATGTCTTAGGAATACGAAAGGGGGTGTTAAATATTGTAACGAATCCCTATTGAGTGTTGTTGGGAAAATGGAAACAGTTAATTTGTGCGATGTAGATTGCTCCTCCCACAAAATACGCTCCTTCATCAAGCCCCCCCACCCACCCCCCTCACCCTTCCCAACCATCTCACCAGATTTTCCGTAGTCACCTCTCAAATAAGAGCCCCTCCCCTCCACCACCCACTCAAACTTTTCAAAATAAGCTAACAAAGGAAAGGGATTTGGATCAAAGGAGTAGACAGTATATTATAGAAACGAACTAAAATTAGAATGCGAACACTTCAACCACAATTACGGAAACATGGATGTTTGAAAAAGATTCGATTAAAACGATTGTATAATGAGATCTCCAAATTCAAATGCAAATGAGAACGGAATGTCCATTACCCCTTCCCTTAATTTCCCAGGGTTTTTTCCCCATTTATTTTGTGTTTTTTTGAAATAGTAGACGGGGCATGATGTGGAAGGGAAGATGGGGGTTGTAACTAATTGTGATGCAACGAGAACAGGATGTTTCATAGGTTTCAGGCAAGAGATCCCAATCAGTTTAGACGTCAACCTTTTTTTTTACAATTTTTTTTACGTCACTTGTTATGGCATTAACTAGGTGCAGCTTCAATTTGCGAGGCTACTTGGCACTAATTAAAGGGTGATTTTTTTCTTTACTGTGAGTAATTAATGTTGAAATATCTTACTTTAAATTTGATATGAAATGAGAGTTTAGAATGTTTTGTAATGATAATATGTATGTACAGTACTTAAACAATGCATAATACCATGCGAGAAAGTTTTTATACTTATTTTTATTCTCTTAATTGTTCTTGCCCAAGGTAAACTTTATTATTATTCTTTTTAATGTTAGGTATTATTAAGTTTAATGGTTCTTCGTTTATCTGCTGTTTGAAATTAGATTCAAAAACTAGTCAACTCAATGTAACCTTCAACAAAGATCTTCATTTACGATGGTAGAAATAAAACTTTATAAAGAATACTTGCAATGCAAAATATATTTTGAAACATAACCAAAACAAAATGATCTGTATAAGTCTCACACAGAGTGTGTGTTTATGAATGTATATGTTGAGTAGGCCCTAATTAAAAGTTACACAGTGCGGTCTTGTGGAGAATGTTCAATATAATTAAAGACTTTATTTAATAGTACTGTAATAGTTTATGTGTTTTCAAAATATCTAGATCGATACATACTTAGTATTACATATAAAGTATGTTTGGAAACTCATGACCTAAACTGCACACATAGCTTGTTTGAACCAAAAGTAATACAAAACCCCGATTCACTTACATCTGGAAACCGATGCTAATACCATTGAATTGTGTTCAAAGTATCAGCGTTTATCGCCGGGATAGCAAAGATGTTTATGCATATATGTGCAACAAGTTGCGTAAGAGTTGGGCGCGCGGCACTGCACAGGTAATAATGGCAAACACTTTCTGTGATGTGTGACCGTTAATGAAGACCCTCATAACGTATTCGCATTTCTAGATGGACTGGTGTGTTGTTTACTATTAATTGGGATATGTTCTGATGCCGTGCTCCAAGATTTCTAGGTGTGTAGTGCCACGCGCCTAACTCCTATGCAACCTGTTGTACACGCATGCTTAAACAGCTTTGCTCTCCCAGAGCTGTACGCCAAAACTTTGGGCACAATTTAATAGTATTAGCATAGCTTTCCGGTTATAGGGATTTTGTATTACTTTTGGTTCAAACAAGCTATATGTGCACAGTTTGGGCTATTAATTTCCGAACATCATGTATAACCAATTACCCTTAAAATATGAGATGAAATCAACCAAACAGCTATGAAATTAAAGGGTATTGTGTTTATTTTATCTGTGTTTCACATGGGCTCTTTAACTAACAGAGTTGCTATTATAAAGATGCATACTATTGGTCAGACAGCATCGCTAATGTTAATAACCTTTACTACTTGTGTTTAATTGTTTTTAATCGACTACAATACCTGTCTGCCATAATATTTACACTAATATCATTGCACAGAGGGAGAGTGTCAAACGCTTTGGTAATTAGAAAAATATTTTCCAGGGCCAACTTAACACATTAACAAAAATAAATCAAAAACTTTACAAGTAGGTCTACATATCATAAACATGAGCATATAAAATAATTAATGGAAATCCAAACTCAACGTTTCTTAAATCCAAACATTCACTAAACAAATAAAGGAAATATCGTTAGAAGGGAAAAAACTCTATCCGTATTACCAACATTATTAACTACCACCAAACCAACAACAAATATAAGACTTCTAAAATTGAAATAGGCCCTTGAAATTTCGTAAAAAGGCCCAGTGTTACATTTTCTGCCACCCATAACACTTCGTGTCAATAAATGTTGTGACGTGCATTGTGATATCGAAGTTTTAATCAATATTTTACTTAAATCAAGTATCCGTCGCATGATCCTGACTCGGTTGGAAAACTCATCATTACCGAGAACTCCTCAGTATTTATTCAACACCCTAAGAGGTTAGCCAAAGATGGGAAGGTTATAAAAACCTTTATTTTTTTTATGTCGACACCCTCAATGGTTGGTTTATGAGGCTCATTTTATTCCATTCTATTTTTGGAACCACAAACACGAATGATTGATATTCTTAGTATTGGTTAGAAAATGTTTATGTTTTATTCAAGATCTTTTAGTGCGGTTTCCTGTTTTTTGTTTTGTTATATTGCCGAAAGGTCTCTTCGTGTGATTTTGTTGGGGTTTTTTTGTCCAAATTATTTTCGGCAATGTCCGAGGTCTATAAGGCACGAGACTTCCATTGCAGTTGGCTGACCTCAATAGAGAGGTTGGGGGTTTATCTAATCTGAGTGCATTGGTGGTAAAATAAAGGGAGCTGGAAGAGGGGGGTTAACATTTGAGTTTAATTTGGTTTGTTTCTTACTCTTTCCACACTAATGTAGGTGCATTTACTAAATTGGTAGTATATACTCATGTACACTCCATTTACCCTCTAGTATATCGGTCATACCTTGAAGGATTATCCTACGACCCTATATTATAAACCAAGAGTCAGCAAACGTTTAGATATCACCGGCCATATGATTTTTGTAAAGTTGTTGGGCCGGTTTAAAACAAAATTGAGCCAAAAGGGTAACTTTATATTACCACATAGTAATTGGTTATTAGTACATTTTTTATGAGCACAATAATAATAATTGTTTGTTTGATAAATCTTTTGCGGGCCAGATAAAATCCGTCGGGGGGTAGGATCTGGCCCGCGGGCTGTAAGTTGCCGAACACTTCTTTAAGTTGGGTCTTAGTGAAAATGAGCAAGGTAAACTTGCTATCCAATAGAATAAACGAAGTTTACATCTCATTTTAACGGTTTGGAGGGAATAATACTATTATTATTTATTAATTTTCATATGCTGCTATCGACGATTTGAATATCTGACACAGCTAGCTTGGGCTTGTTTCGTTAATGTGGTCCGGCCCCTTAGCTCAGTTGGTAGCGTGTCTGCCTACAAAGTTGAGGGTTCAAGGTTCATCTTCTGGCATGGTCAATTCTCTCTCTCTCTTTTGAAATGGTAGTTTAGAATTCTTCCAATAATGTTAATCAGCTCCACATTACTAGAGTACAAACATAACAACAATTCAGAAAAGTCAACCTCATTGGCCCTGGAGTAAAGAGATGATCTCAGGACCCGATGGTGGTGGGTTAAAACCCAGCCATGGTCAACGGATCTTTCTTGAATGATAAAATCCGTAACACAACTTTCTTCGGAGGGGAACTAAAGTCGTCGGTCCCATGTCGATTGTGGCATGCAAAATAACCCTGGAAGGTATGTGAAAATGCCCTTCCCGACAAAAATTGGTAGGCTCTTTTGTTCTCGCTCATAGAAACTCTCGTTTGCTGATATTATCAGTTGAGTCAGAAAGAGCACGTTAAATACCTCAAATAAATAAAATAATACAACTCGGAAACAAGGTTAAGGTCAAATGGATACAAGTACATATGTACTTATACCATTATTGTTGTCTCCTGTACACCATTGAAGTAGGTGTTACACCCTGTATATACGTACAGGCCTATACAGGTTTCATAGCGTCTTACTACCCGTCTGGGCTATGCGAACTTACTTAAAATAAAGAGGAAACTGACCGGTATTTGCTTGGAGGGAAAGGGGGAAACCATCTTGGAAAGACTACCCTCAATAACATAATAAAGGATTCTAACGCTGACCTTCCCATCAATGGTCAACCAGACTAGAGGAGCTTGGCGTTTAGACCACGTGCCCACTGGTGGGAGTTAAGTGGCGCTTTAAAATTTGTTTTATACAGTGACTAATTTGCAAGAGAATGATTAACTTAACATATTCTAATCTCAGTTCGGGTGTACTGGGGGAGGTTCATTTATGTGTTTACACTCTCCTACACAAATGATGGTACACTTCTATATTCAATCTTCCACAAGTGGGTAGTAGAACGTGGATATACCGTAGTGTGTAGAGTGAACATATTAGGATAATAATTATACTACCCACGTTGGTGATTTTGAGATCTAAGGCACCAACCAGTCTCACCTTATAATGAATTGCCAGTGGCGGGAAGATTACAGTTCAAGTCCCAGTTAGGTGTTTTGAGATTGGTTTCAAGAAAATATGGGTATATTTACTCACAATTTTAACCTTTCATCTACCTTACCCTATTCCTATACAGTAGTCCCATGGCTTCTTTGGTGCTGACTGACAGCTCACAGCTGACTTCTGACAGCCAACATTTAGGTATACACCTGAATTTTGACTGTCAGAAGTGACAGCTGCTAAACACTTTTTTTTTGCAGATCATATGGTTCGGCTTAGGGATACATAATTTGGTCTGGTAACTTTTTAAAGCTGTCAGTCAGCACCAAAGAAGCCACGGGGCTACTATACATATGAGGACAGCCCTGACGCGAGTGGAATTACGCGGCGCAGAAAAACCACACTAATGACTTGAAGACTGTATGCTAGGAAGGCATGTGTTTGTATGTCACATGATTATACGTATTCGCGAATAACTTCATGCAACAAAAGGTAGTTCTACTTCAGTAAGTTACCAGTTATTAAATTAAATAGAAACATTTCAAAATGGTTTGGTTAATAACCTAGAATTATAGGGACAAAGGATAAGAAACGTCAAAATAGGCTTCATTCATGTCGTTAGGAAAAACTCTGTTTATAATAATAATTTGTATGCCTGATGTAATAGCCTCGTTTTTTGAATGACCTGTTAAACTGGGCATGACTTATAACAGCGTGTTTTTTTTAAAATTTGTGTTTCTGTTTTTCACCGCCGCGTCCTATTACCGTTTCAGGTTCCGTACATTCTAATTAAACTAATGGGATAGGTACTAAAAGGGCAGAATCTATATTAACTGTAGCCGCTTTTGTGTGAGGTAGGAATGGGTAACACTTGATGGAAAATCAACCTCATTACATATGACAAGGATCGAATCCAGACCTATTCATCATCAGCAAACTCAAACAGTTTATAAATTCTCTAATCTTTATCTTAGTAGTTTCAGTACAATTTTCATAGAAAGGTTATTTTTTTAACTACAAACATATGCAATCAAAATTCATAACAATTTGATATATTATTAATTTTTGCCGTTATTTTATGAGTACTGATAATATTATACTATTAAAGCGTATAACCCGAACGGTTAGTAAGACGCGGTGCTAAATATTATTATTATTAATATTATACTATTATAAGGCCACATAGCTGACTCACTCACTGACATTAATGTTTACCCACTTACAGAGGAGCTAGAAACTTGAAATTTGTCAAACTTATAGCTTCTAGCCTGTAACCTACGGAAAAATTCAAAAAAGTTTTAAGATTTTAATTTTTAACACCTGAAAAAGAATTCAAAATGGCGGAGCAACTTTAAAGTCGGTGCGGACCTTTCTTTGGAGGTCTCTTGTGGCTAAACGATAAGACCTATCAAAAATGGCTCTGGAATCACATCAGTTTACATCCACATGCAAATAAATCACTTGGAGGGCTTGGGGGTGGAGCCCCCAACGAGCTGAGCAAGTATATACACAAAGCGACAGCTGCAGATACCACAACATGACGTATGACTACGTGAAAATAGATTTTGTAACTTTTTATAACTTTCAGATAAGATTCTTTCTATTAAAATAAGGGTATATATTCCCATTAGTTTCTAAAAACATAGTTCATTAGAGAAACTATGAGTTTTTCTTTTAGAGTGATGAATTTACAGCCAAATGTACCCAGACTCTATATTTGTTCTATATCCAAGATATTTTATAGCTTATGGGACGAAACAATCTGCTAAATCGGAAAGTACACGTTAGATTATGTTATTTGCTTCGGGTCATGATCACCGTCTGGTATATCCGCATATTTACAACAATAGGATAGGGATAAAGAAAGTACAATTTTATAGAAAATATACTCGCATCTGCTTGTAAGGAGAAGGGAAAACAGTTTATTGAAAACCTCTGCAGTACGCATCACCCTCCCCATAATGGCCAATCCAGATGAGATTAGACTAACGCCTTTGTTTGTATGATCACTGTTGCAGGTAGTACGTTAAATATTCCTAGGTAAAAACAGTTGGCAACGAATAAAATATGGGATAAGCGGATGAATTCAGCAGAGATGTTGGAATATGATTCTTCCACAAGTGAGAGTGTTAAAGGTGCATTTCCTTTGAAAACGACCATCGTATGTGATCTTCGCTGCGTTTAATTTCGTATGTAAGCTGTGTGCGATCTTAGCTCTCTGATAATATATTTTGACTCAAAAAGTCACTCGAACACACTATGTAAGATGAAATATTACGATCGCGTCCAAGGAAGGGAAATTCTTACGTGCATCCTCCTTTTAAAGAAATGCGTTAATACCGGACTTTTTAAATCTTATAGGAAGGTTAGTTCTATTGTGAGTACTAAACACAATTTATTTTTTTAACTTTCCTCACCCCAAATTACACTATACACTTTACAAATAGTAGTGATGTCCTGTTTTAATTTGAACATTTGGCACTTTGTCTGTCAGTATGGTGATGTAAACTAAGAACGATCGTAAATATTAACCTCTCCACACACAGCAGAAAAGTTGTAAATTCGCTAATAAACTCAGGTTTTCATTTTAAGCTACTATTTTTGCCGATATCGTGAGTCTTTAATTAAAAATGAGTTTGTTTTTCGAAATAGGTGCAAACGTTTTCTCGTAATTTTAATAACCGGAAATAGTCTTATCAAACTATAGGCTATATACAGTTATAACTTAAAAGTAGGACTTGCGCTACTACCAGACTACGCACAAGTTTTTATGATAGCCGTTTGTTTTGCTAATAACCCCCATAATAGTTTGTCGTTCACATGGTAATTTTTGACTTGTGTTTAATTCAGTATTGAATCAAGGACGCAAACATAGTTTGTGTTGATGGGGAATTATAAATAATTCTCATAGGCTGTTACATACTACCTCGAGTTTGAGAAAACAACACCTCTCATCGTAATATGTAGAACTTGTGTTATCTACATTTATAACAATAGTATGGGAACTATTTTTTTTCACAGTATTTACATGATATAAAATGAAATGTTATGTTTGAAATACAAGTAAATTACGTATCGTAAAATTTACTCCTTAACTCTACTTCCCAAGCTTGTGTATATACTTCCCTGCAATTTATTGCAAGGAACATTATTTAGAAGAGCTACATACAGCCTCGGTCAACAACAATAATATAGCCGTATTTTTAGCCTAAGTCCCTCTGCAAACCAGCAACATTTTTAGACCGAATAGGCCTATACAAATAGAAACAGATTTAGTGAAATATGAGACTACCATAAGCCATAAAAATGGGACATACATACAAACAATTATTTTTATTATTTTATTGGAGTAGTTACAGAACAAAAGACATATGCCTCTATTTTCATACTAATGTACATTTGCAGAACCTTTTAGTAAATACAATCATGCCGTCAACATTGATTGCCAGTGTTATTTTATAGGTATTGATCATATCTTTTAAAAGTGACAGCTCAAGATCACTTGGATTTACGTATGAATATGGGAAAGTACATCTCATAGTTTTTATAGATGTCATATTTGTCCATTCATAAGAAAATTGGTGTAGGTATATATAAAATCAGTACTTTGGAGAAAGCATACGCAAGTACAATTTATTGAACAATACATCACTAACGAAGCTTAGAGGATCGAAGTGATCTTTATTACAGATAAAGACCATCAGATATCATAGTTATATATATTTTTAAACTCTACATTGATACATGAATCAAACCCGTGACCTTTAGCTTAGCGCGCCAATGCCCTATCACTGAGCTATCCACGATTAATTCCGTGCTCGGTGTTATTCTTCACTAATATTTTAAGGCAAAGTCTGTGACGGACGTGTGGAAATAATTGGCTTTGAGCTATCATTAATACCACAGCCACCAGCCACCTTTTTTTTGAGACGAAGTAATCGACTGAATCAATATTTATCCCGAAACTAATCTTGAACAATAAATTACATCAAGTGATTAAAAGATAATTTAAGATTACATATAGGAATATATGACAGAGAAATATTACACAGATCGTTATATATTTCAGAGAAAATAAGAATACCAGAGGAAGATTGACGATACAATAGGGCAAATAAAGGGAATACCAGAGGAAGATTGACGATACAATAGGGCAAATAAAGGGAATACCTGTAAAATACCAGTGAAATACACTATTTAATAGTATTTTAGCGTGCACTAAGTGTTAATATCTGTCCTGGATACATACTTATTTACACTAGTGGAACTGGGATGTGGAACGTTTAATTTAGAAGAAATCCACCCTCTTTTGGGTGAGTGTAAAGTGGGTTACCATTTAGAAAAAACTCTACTGAAGGTTCTCAATTTGACTCTCAGCATGACTAATTAATTAATATTATTATTATTATTATTAGAGCCGCGTCTTACTACCCCTTCGGGTTGTACGCACATACGTTAATGTGTAATGGTAGGGTGATTGTGAGATGAAATGGAGGACCTACAGTTTAACGTGGAATCCGAACCACGGTGGATGCCTGGCATTCCTCACATTCACAAGATGTCTTGTCAGAGGTGAAGGAGGGGTTTGGTAATCAGATAAATCTGTGCCGGGAGCGAGGATTGAACCCCGGCCGCCAGCACAGTAGTCTGACACCTTACCCCTAGGCTGCCAGGTCACCAATAATAATAATAATAATAATAAATAATAATAATAATCCGTCGCATGTGTCGAATGAAATATTAATATACATTGTTATAAATACATAACGGGAATAAAAGAACATGGAATTACACTAAAGAGCAGATATTGAATAATATACATTGTTAGAGAAACATAATGAGAATAAAAGAAGGCTGCATTTCATGAAAGAGCATATATGAAATAATATACATTGTTATATAATCAATATTTCTTCCGAGCATTTTCAACTGCCCATTTCCCAAAGCTGTATTTAATAAATGTATATATTTGCCTCTAACACACAATTTTTTTTTATTATTTCTTAAAACAAAAGTTATTTATTTTTAACAGCCCCACAACTTTGCATTTGTAAGTTATAAGTTATCTCAAAGATTTACGGAGATATGATCAAAATTAGAAAATCACGCTTACCCTCAAATACGTTTTAATGGGAAAATGAAATGTGCTGATTTGTTTTTTGTAATATTAAATATTGCCTAGGTACAAATTTTAGTCAAAATTGTTAGAACTAATTTGGATAAATTCGAGTTTTTATCTTCTTTCGCACTCATATAAGTTCCCTTAAACTTGAGATTGAACGGATGGCTAGTGAAAAAAAACAACCTCTGGGTAACTTTATTAAAATCCTACATATCAAGTCTTGGCCTTATCGGTAAAATGTTTTTCTCTACTCTCAATAACAGACAGACGGCATGAAAAAAACTTTTTTTTAGTGAGTCATGAAACGTTGAAATCCATCAAAATATCTAATTTAATTTTTTTGAACGATCACAATACTTACTCTCTCAGAGGGATCGCGAAAAAGTAAAAATAAATGGTATGATTAGTAATTCATGTGCTGATTTAATCTGTGTCCGTCCCAATAGAATTTTAAAAAAAATCACTCCTGTTCTCTGGGAAATGTGTCACTGAACACATTCGTACATGAACACCTGTCCAAGGTTAACCAATGAATGTATTCATTACCCTGCCACTTTGTTACAGAACCGCGAAAGGACCTGCATCCAGTTACCAACCGATGCGCATCTGTACGCTCATTTTATCAATGCACCCTTCGCTCATTTGCGAGATTCGAAATGGTTTAACTTTCATCATTGCGACAAATGTATTCCATGTCATGGTACACTGGCTTATCATTGTGTTTATGATGCCCTTGAAAAACTTCAAATGGTATCATATTCACACATGGTATCTACATAAACATTTATAAAGTTGAGTCAGAAAAATATCCAGGTTTTTTTTTCACTTTATAATTTTGTATCTAACCTGTCATTTTTAATAGGTCTGCTTTCATAAAAAAAAAATTGTTTTGGTTAGTTGAAACATGCAACTTGATAAACTACAGAATAGCATTACACATTGTATTTGTTTTAAATTACTCGTAGCCGTGGTCGAGTGTTCTAGGGCGTTGGACTAACATCGCAGTTGGCGGCCGTTTACAGGTAGAATGATGTTTGTATCATAAACATGTACACTGAGGATTTTCCATTTTATTATCTGATCTCTTTTATATCCCCATTCTATTTTCACTCTAATTGAGGTGCATTTTCTCAAACCTGCCTTTATCACACTTATCACCTCGATAAAGTAGTCAGAATGCATTGTACTGATCATAAGGACTAATAATTCTAACACGGATGTTTTATAACGCCTTTATTTGGAATCGTATTCAAATATTGTTTTGTTCAAAATAAAAATTAAAAAACATAACAAAACAAGAAATGTTGGGACATAATTCAAGTGCAATATAAAGAAACCTCATAGTTTTAGTTTTATAATAAATTTTTTAAAATGTGTAAATCCATCTGTTACAAAAACTGTTTATCACCATTTTTAAAACGCAGCTCGTATTTTTCAACATCATTTAACTACTTAGGAAGATTAATATATAATACACTCATGTTATTTATTTTTAAATATTTGTCTCAGACTAATATTAAGTTTGAAAACATGGAAGAGTTAACTCTCTGATAATTAACTGGGTCACAATTTTTACTTTAAAGTAATGTTGGTGTTTTATTTTTATAATGTATTTTTACATCCTCTTAAAAATTAATGTGTTTCATTTCTTTAAAATTATCTTGTCTCCTCCCGTAGCCTTAGATTAGTTAGGCTGGTGATACACTTTTAATTTTCATAAGACAGATTTATGATAAAATATAAACTTTTTTTTGCGGACCAAATTGATAATACAGAGGATCTGATTAATTCGGCATTGGTTAGTTCAAAAATTTTTATAGTTTGAACCCACCGTGATTCCACATGAAGTTGCAATCTAAAACAATTGTAAAAAACAAATAATTCATACTTTAGAAGGATATATTTGGATAATTCGAAGCAAACTATTAATTTTTTCGAATGTGTACTCATTTTAAACCTAACTTAACGCTCTTTATTATTATTATTATTATTTTTATTTTTATTATTAGCACCGCGTCTTACTACCCGTTCGGGTTATACGCACTTACGCTAATGTGTAATGGTAGGGTGATTGTGAGATGAAATGAAGGACCTACAGTTTAACGTGGAATCCGTACCACGATGGAGGCCTGGCATGGCCCACTTTCACAAGTTGTGATTAATACATGTCTTGTCAGAGGTGAAGGAAGGGTTTGGTAATCAGATAAATCTGTGCCGGGACCGAGGATTGAACCCCGGCCACCAGCACAGAAGTCTGACACCTTACCCCTAGACCACCACGTCACCAACGCTCTTTATTGAATCACCCGATATGCCAAGAATGTCAACTAGAGTTACTGATGCATAATAAAAGAGAAGACGATTCACTAAATACAAACCAGACGTAAAATTCAATATTTTTTTAAAAGCAAACAGTGAACTTGAAGAGTTTGTTTATTGCGTCAAGAAGCCAACTACAACAAGCTAAGATCATTTTTTAAAAGCAATGTCATTTAAGTGCTAGAACTGATTTAAGCCTGTAATTTTGAAGTTTTTATATTTTGTATTTAAACTTTCCTTATCTTTTCATGTATTTATTGTGTATGTGTGTTTTATACACCATATATAAAAAGTGTGTTTTTATGTAGCATATTTGGAGTCTATTGGTTTATTTTGTATTAACTGCCTCGACTCTCATAAAAATGTTTAACTCGAATTTTGGATAGTTCAAATTAATTTAAGATTCCCTTTGGCTTCGAATTATAAAGGCTGTACGGTATTATACGTTTATTATTTGTGTAATTTTAAACGTATTGATAATATCTATTAAAAGTGACGCAATAAATAACATATGAAAAAAATGAAAGTATATCTAATAGTTTTCTAGCTGTCGGATAAGATTCTTCCTAAGAAAATTAAAAATGTACTACGAAACGGTAGTATAACATGTAGAATTGGAAATAGATGTGAATGTATAAAATATACATTTATATGAAGTGAATCTGTGATAACAAGTAGATTAATAGAGCATCTCACTCTTAGGATATCACCTAACCTAGGCTTAAACCATTTTAAAATGAGAAATATATTATACCGATCCCAATTTATCTCTAATCAAATGAAGAATGTAATAAACCACACTTCACTGCGATTTATATTTTGTGCTTACTCTTGTATTTAATATCCCCGTAAATCAGTCTTCAAAAGAGATCTTAAGGCTATACGAAATTTGTGTTTGCATAATATACGATGTATAATTTGTATGTGAGACATTTATACCTTCTAGAAGAGGCTTTACTTATTTTACGTCACAACGTCCCAGTTGTGTAAATGTCGAGTTAAATATGGTTATTGAAAAATTAAAAAGTCTTTTGAGCCATTTGGCATCATAACATTTTTAAATTTTCTCTAAATGTGCAATAATCCACAACTTCTGTGAATTAATGTATCCAGTGATGTATTTTGTTATAAAGTTTTGCGCGAGTCATGGAAAGAGATTACGCTTTCTATGGCGTAAGGTTAACATTGTTTTGTTATTTATTTTTTCCATTATATTCTACTGCCCGTTCGGGATATTTGAGTTTTAATAGTGTTAGTGGGGTAAGGAATAGGGAGTTATAGTTTTATGGCACATGCACTCGCATTTTTAAATGTACCTTCAGAACACCGAGCTTGCAGTAGAATCTCAACATTCTCGTCTCAGTTCAGCGAGACTAGAAGAGACTGACCTTCATCCCTCGTGGGGCGTGTCCAGCGATGCGGGTACGCTCCCAATATACTGGATCGGTGGTGATGGGGAGATTGGGATTCGAACCCTGGTCCTGACTACTGAGGGTGGTTTTACACTCTCCTTCTACGCAAATTCGGGTGCATTTCCTCTCAATTAAGCCTTCCTAATCTCTAACCCATTGGTGTAATTAGTACATAGATATATAACCCGAACGGGTAGTAAGATGCGGTGCTAAAAATTTTGTATAAGTGGTTTCCCCCTCTGCCCCTACACTAATATGGATACACTTCCTATAGATTCACTCTTGCTCATCCCTACAACATTAGCATAACTATTACTTATGCGTACAATCTTTATGGTGATAATATATATATGTATATATATATAACATAATATGTTTAACAGTGCATCTTAATATCCGTTCGTGTTAAACGCCTGCGTACTAGTTGAACTAATGTGTTAGGGATTAGAAAGGTTGAATTAAGAGGAAATATACCCACATTTGCGTGGAGGAAGAGAGGGAAACCACTTTCAGTCTACCCAGATAGGATTGAACCCCAATCTCCCCGTCATAATCAGTTTAATCTATTGCGAGAGTGACGCCTTATACAATGCGGACACCGAAGCTGGTACATATATTCATTTTAAAACTAATATATAAACTAACCTTATCAATGCCGTTCTGTTTCAGTAAGTAGAGTTCAATTTGGCAATACAACTTATCAGATCAAAGATTTTTATTTGATATAATGCTACGTATTGTAATCAGTTTCACACATTTACAAAAAAAAACATCCTTCTATAATACTGCTCTTTAATCAGCTGTCCCAAGTAACACACACACACACACACACACACATACAAAAACGAAAAACCTTTTTAGATGGTAAATTACAAACGAATGAATGCATTGTTCCCTTCCCTAAGTTTTCCCCTCCACTTCACTTTTTATAATGGCGCGTAGCTTTAATAATGGCCCGCTAATTATCCCCGCAAGAGATGAAGCCCAACACTAGTTCCATCAATCACCGCTAGGGGGATACAGTGTCACCTCTGCGCGCCATGCCGCATGGCGTGACGAATTATTAAACACAAGAACATTGGCCACATACAAGAAAACGAACAACAGCTTAAAAAAAAAAGATATATTAAAAAAAACATTGTGGAGGGGATTATTACAGAGATGGATCGGATTGGCCCGGATCACTCATAATTCGTTTTACGGTTGTTTGCTGTCGGCATAAAAGTGGCAAACAAAAGAACTGCTGAGGAGCGACAGTAACGTTAATCTCCGCTAATCATGAAGTATTATGGTAAGGATATAACGTAAAGCAGTAATTAGGATAATTTCCGAACAATAAGTAGTGAAACCCCACATAAATAATGTATTTTTTTTTATCAAAGCTTGATCTATTTGGAACGAATCTAGTTTAAAAAATACTGTACATAGTTCAATATGATAGAAGTTACAAACATTTTAGCAAATAGGTTTTATATAACGCCCATTTAATGGTTCACATTTACTAGACCGTAACAAATGGTAAGTTTTAAAACTTGGTTTGAGAAGAATGACATTTTTTTAATGCCACTTTTTTTTAAATGGAGCTGCAATATTTTCCAACAAACTATTGGTATTTTTAAAGCAAGGGCTATCAACATTTTTTAATAGCTTGCTTCCAGTCTTACTAACCGAACGGCTTATAGGTATATTTATATTAACAAGGTAGGGGTGAGAAAGATAATTTCAGAAGAAACGGAGCCGCATTTATATGGAGGACGAGCGAGAGAACATTTATAAAAAAAAAAAATCTCAGTACGTTCGGTTGAAAATCGACTCCCCTCCTCCCCTTTACTTGTAATCCAGTTTATTGTTAGCCCAATGCCTTAGACTTTGTGATCATAGGTAAGGACTAGGTTTACTAACGTTTTATAAAAAAGAAGATAGGGTGATAAAGATAATTATTACAAAGATGGGACTCTAGAATCTTTAATTCTTCAAATCCCTTGAATCTCATGGCATTCGAGAAAATAAATATTCATAAAAGTCTTAAAAAAGTCTTAAAAAGTATCTCGAATACAATTATGAAGATCTTGACTTTGAATAACATTTTTAAGCAATTGGTGAAAAGAATTGTAATATACCTATACTTGTATAGTTGGGAGGATCACAGAATCATAAAAAAGGACAAAATTGAATGTATATATTTAATTTACACTAAAAGTGTTCTCGTTGATTATGACGTAATAAATTTGACAAACAAAACTATCATTTGTCAGTGGCACCAAGCCTTACAACTTTTTTTTTTTAATTATATTTGTTTTTACTTTAACAAAAATGGTACAGTTTTAAAGAATAGAGGATTCGAATTTGGACTCGTTATTAAAAAAAAAGTTTAAGATTCGAATTTGATAAATATAGGATTCGACAAATATATTGAAAAAAAGCCTATTCAGAAGAATTCACCCAACCGGGGTTTGCGTTACGACCTCCCCTTCACCAACCATGATGATCTAGATATTTAGTCCACGTGCCCATCAATGCGATCTTAAAAATGTTGAAAACCTTAAGAATATATAATTTTGATAATAATAATAATCGCTGAACGATCGGTTGTCATCGGTGGTCAGGAGATGCTGAGTTTATGACATCCAATGAGAGAGGTCTCTTATATTGACAAGTGAAGAGGGTCAGCCAATGAACCGCGTCATTGGATATCTGAGAAGGAAGGTATCGGTAGTACGCACGCTCCAACTGTGCGAACCTGTCCAACACGATCTTGGTAATTTGATGCGTTTATAAACGTGCATACCACGGTAAGAAGTGTCGCCAGGGTAGATAACTGTACCTGTAATGACGGTGACCCGGTGGTCTAGTGGTAAGGTGTCAGACTTCGGTGCTGGGGGTCCGGGGCTCAATCCTCAGCTCAGGCACAGATTTATCTGATTACCAAACCCTTCCTTCACCTCTGACAAGATGTGTATTAATCACAACTTGGGAATGTGGGGGAATGCCAGGCCTCCACCGTGGTTCGGATCCCACGTTAGACTGTAGGTCCTCCATTTTCATCTCACAATCACCCTACCATTACACATTAGCGTAAGTGCGTGTAACACGAACGGGTAGTAAGACGCGGTGCTAATAATATGTACCTGTGATGTGATCTCATAACTCAGTAGAACACTCATTGACTGGGTATCAACGAAAATACACTCTCCAAGTGAGGTTTGTCAACGTCGGTGGTCTTGGGATAAATGGCTCGCCTCATGGCCCAATGCTTGTGAATTAAAGCTTTGCCGTGGTCGATGAATTATTCTTGAGCGGTAAACATCCGTAGCACAACTTCCTTCAGAAGAGAAGTAAAGCTGTTGGTCCCATGTCAATTGTGGCATGTAAAAGAACCCTGGAAGGTATGTGAAAATACCTTTCCCGTCCAAAGTGGAGGCCCTTTGACGCTCGCTCATAGAAATTTAGTGTGTAAAACAACAGAGAACTACCACAATTCCTGAGCTTATTTTTAAAGTGAGATTTCTAATTAGATGGTAGAGGGAGCACTAGCCAACTGAAAGGTTTGACAATTTTTATACTTCTAGTGGAGCCGGGGGCTGTTTTTGTTCAAAGTGTTAGTTTGCATCGACAAGAACAAAACTGACGCCTTGTAGAAACTTCTAGCGAAGCTCTTTATGTTCAAAGTGTTAGTTTTTCTCAACAAGAACAAAACTGACACCTAGTAAATACTTCAAGCTAAGCTCTTTATGTTCAAAGTGTTAGTTTGTCTCAACAAGAACAAAACTGGCGTCTTGTAGATACTTCTCGCGAAGCTCTTTATGTTCAAAGTGTTAGTTTGTCTCGACAAGAACAAAACTGGCGCCTTGTAGATACTTCAAGCTAAGTTCTTTATGTTCAAAGTGTTATCTTGTCTCAACAAGAACAAAACTCACGACGTCCTGCCTGTCGAGACTTCTAGTGGAGCTGTGATGCTCATTCTGTTTGACGTGATCATCTGGAGGGAGAGTAGACTCTGTCCCGGTGACATGGAGGGCCCCACAAGCTGCAGTATGAACCAAGTAACTCAACACCCTTACACATGTCGCTCAGATTATAGAGACTCGGTGTTAGTGCAAAACATTTATCCTGTGTTAGATTCTCATGAATCCACAAGGAATTTCAAGAACGCGTTTAAAATAATTATATAAGAAACTTAAATTGATAATATTTATAATATGAAATTACTTCTGATTACAGTCGGATTTAAGGTGGGATGAAGGTAAAAGTATTAAGTTTTTGTAACAAAAACAGTTTTGAAAAAATAATAAAAATGTTGCTTCTCTACATAATGTTTAGTTTAAAATAATGTCAACAATATGCTTGAGTATATATTGATCATGAGTATGGTGGGATTTTAACGTAAACTTTTTAAATGAAAGGTAAAAGTATTTTTTAAATTCCTTTATGCTCAATGAGAAATAATCAATAACCATTGAGATAATACGCGTATGAAATTAAACTAAACTTATATTGACCAAGCAATATTTTAATTATTTTGGCTAAAAAAATAGTATTTTGCTATAATATAAATTATAAATATACGATCCTTAATTTTCGTAACTTCCTCACTATTTTAAACAAGTACCTATCATGAAACTCACCTCGGTGACCGCGTGGCCTAATGCGCTACTCTCGCCCTAGACCAGACTGCCGATGACAGGGAGATTGAGGTTCGAATCGTGTTCGGGTGTACTGAGATGGGTTTTTACCAAATGTTTTTTCAATCTCCCTTCCCGCAAATGGGGGCACACTTTATATAAATATAACCTCCATAATACCAAAAATCGTCAGCTTAATTAGTACACAAATGTATAAACCGACCGGGCAGTATGACGCGGTGCTAAAGTAATAATAATATTAATAATAAGTAAAGTCTATCATGAATATTAATCCAAAATATAGGGGATCAATAACTTTATATGGGGTTAAAAATTGTTTTCAAACAAAGTGGTGTCACACTGTTGTTTTTTGTGTTGAAGTGTTGGGGTATCTATATAAATATTTTATTTATTTCTCCTGTACTATTAGATTAAATAGTTATAATAATCAAATATATTTAACATGGATAACCTTAATGGATATTCCTCAGAGTAGAATAGGCCTAACTGTATTTAGAGAAATAACATTGTTTTCACTGAAAACTAACCGAATTCGGTGGACGCACGGGAAAAGGTGTAAGTCTAGTATAGTCTGGTTCACTAGTGATGAGAAAGTTGGGATTCAAATCTAGACTGGGTGCATTTAATTGGGTTTTTTCCTAAAAGAGGTATCAATCTTCTTTCAATAACATTTTGACACATATCCTTTGAATTATTCCTTATTAATATTTCCCTAATTAATATAAATATGTGGACAGGCCATATGGGTATTAAAACCCGGTGCCCAAGAAACCTCTAAATGTAAGGGTGTACCTACATAGTTAAGGGTCCCAGGTTCGACCCAGTATGGCCGGAAAATATATCACTGGTAAAATTGGGGTTGCCCTTTCAAAATGTTGAATTAACGGCCAGGGCTGGGTTTTATGTCTGTTCTAGATTTAACTTAGTTGATAGGTCCTGTGCTGAAAAAGTCAGTCGGTTCAAAAAGTGCACGTTAAAGGTTCCAATAAAAATAATCAAGGGAGTGTTTAGTTTTCTTAACATATTAATTTGTTCGTAGTGAAACCATTTGATCACTCTGTAATAAACACTGCAGGGTAACTAATGTAATATTTTCATTGATATATGGTGACCTGGTGGTCTAAGGGTAAGGTGTCAGACTTCTGTGCTGGCGGCCGGGGTTCAATCCTTGGTCCCGGCAAAAATTTATCTGATTACCAAACCCTTCCTTCACCTCTGACAAGACATCTTGTGAATGTGAGGAATGCCAGGCATCCACCGTGGTTCGGATTCCACGTTAAACTGTAGCTCCTCCATTTCATCTCACAATTACCCTACCATTACACATTAGCGTAAGTGTGTATAACCCGAACGGGTAGTAAGACGCGGTGCTAATAATAATAATAATAATAATAATACAATTGAAGGTNGGGTAAGGTGTCAGACTTCTGTGCTGGCGGCCGGGGTTCAATCCTTGGTCCCGGCAAAAATTTATCTGATTACCAAACCCTTCCTTCACCTCTGACAAGACATCTTGTGAATGTGAGGAATGCCAGGCATCCACCGTGGTTCGGATTCCACGTTAAACTGTAGCTCCTCCATTTCATCTCACAATTACCCTACCATTACACATTAGCGTAAGTGTGTATAACCCGAACGGGTAGTAAGACGCGGTGCTAATAATAATAATAATAATAATAATACAATTGAAGGTTTAATTACTAAATAAAGCCCCTGAAAACTTTAATAACTATTTTTAAAATGTGTTATAACAATAAAAATAACAAAGACGGACCTTTGCGATATTTATTTCAGAACTAAAGTTGATTAGTCAAAGGAGTGAAAGTGGTTTCCCAAATATAAAATGAATTGTGTTTAGAGTAATTTTAAACTAGCTTGAACATTCTTAAGGTTTGGGGATAAGCAATACAGAAAAAAAGGAAGTGTTTCCATATTATTATAGAAGGTAGACTTGAAAACCGCAGTGACAAATTACGTAAGAACTCCCTCCCTCCTTCGCCATAGGAGTAGGGAGACTTTAATTTTGGAGGGGTGGGGTTTTTCTAAATCGTAGGTTTATGACATGATGTTAATACTTACTACTAAGCCCTAAGAAATATGAACATTGTTACTTTATACAGTAGTTGTGGAACTTAATTTGTGTAGGAAGAGAAGAAAGGGTGAGGGGGGGGGGAGTAAAAAACAGTTTTTTTTAAAGAATTTTTAACCCTTCTCTCCCCCAGATAATGTAAGAAAATCGGATGACCTAGAAGTTATTTGAAAATTATACTCTTTTAAACTATATTTAGAAAATAGATGTCCCTTTAATTTTTTGGCTAGAGGCTTTTTGATGTAGTCTTCCTCAGAAAATTTTGAAAATTCAATGCCTCTAAAAGTTATTTTAAGAAGTGCCTACCGAATTAAAAAATAAATCAGAATGCCTATAATATATTTGAAGTAGTTCCCACCCAGATTTTATTTTAAGTTTAAATGCCCCTTGAAGCTATTTATAAAGTTCTTTGCCTGTGTTTTTTTTAGATTAGATGCCACTAGAAGATATCTGAAATAGTCTTCCACCAGTAAATGTTATGATTGGATGCCCTTAAAATCTATTTGGAGTGGTCCTCGCTAGATTTCTGTATAAAAAAATATGCCTTATTATTAAAAACATGTTGAAAGTGGTCTTCCCCTAACACATTTTTGAAAATGGAATGTTTTTAGAAACTTATTGGTTTAGTCCTCACTTAGATTAAAATGAAATACATACATATAGAAGCTATTTGAAGTAGTCCCCAACGGGTAATTTTTTTTAAAATCGAATACCTCTGGAAGCCATTTAGAGACACATTCGCCTTTAAAAAAATTAAATGCCTCTAGAAGTTATTTGGGGTGGTCCTTCCCTGGAAAATTTATGAAAAATGAATGCCCCAATAAGTTATTTGAAATTCGATACAAGGTCTACTTTAAGTTTCATATGAAAAAACTTCGGATAGTTTGGGGTTTTTGAACCCCATATACCTCCTTTTTATGCCAATGCCTCTATCTTTTAGAATGTTCTTGATCTATATCCGTACCTCAAGCCCCCAATCACCGGCAATCTACTAAATTTAGAGCTTAGCACCTTTAGATGGGAGTGTAGGAAACACAATAAATGGTCATTATTTTTGCAGTTTTAATAGCAAAACTCATCTTTTTTCTCTCTAAAAAATCAAATAATTTTCCAGTAGAAACAAAGTTTAATTTTCCTCCACATAATGATATCAACAGTTGTTGAATATTTATTAAGGGTGTCCTGTAATTTAACGACAACTTTTTCTCTTAATTTAAAAAGTTTTTCCTCTAATGCCGCTATGCTCATGTCAGTTATAAACAACTGTTGATATCACAATGTGAAGAAAATTAAACTCTATGTTTGTACTGAAGCAATATTTAATCTATTTGTTGGAAAAATGTTTTGCTATAAAAACTGCAAAAACACTGTTCTTAACTTGCGTTCCCTACGTCCCCACCTTAATCTTACCAAACACTGGATCGCATCGGAACGGAATCCATCGTAATTTTTTGTATGTACATATATTTTAATGGAGGCCCGAAGACTGGCTTGGATCGGATTGGAAACGTCTCCTCATCAGAATGGAACGGAACGAGTCAGTTTGCCAGGGAAATAATATTTTGTCAGATTCCGAAGCTATGTGTATATTTCCCCAGGACTGGATTATTGCATCATAAACTTAACTCGTGCTCAATTATATACCTGTTGATTTTTGTGTCCACTTACCAGAAGATTGTAACAGTTAACAAAACTTTTCGTAGTTCCTATGAAAGTAGGGCCTGTTGAAAATTTTTTTTGTCTTATATCAAGTTGACTAATTAAATGTGGTATTATTCCTTTGTCTTCAGTGCTGTACTTATGTCATTTACCTTATCTATTTTTTAAACTGATTTTTCCTCCTCTTCATCGGCAACAAGCCACAGGACAGCCACCATTGTCTTCTTTTAATCAGAAGCAAGGCTCAGAGCGACTACCGTTGCCTCCTCTTCATCAACAGCAAGTCACAGAGCA
>CABFOW010002585.1:0-11480 GCA_902141385.1 Timema californicum | reverse complement strand
GGAATGCACAGAGCAACCACCATTGCCTTCTATTCATCAGCAGGAATGCACAGAGCAACCAAAATAACTGCCTCCTATTCTGTGCTGCTATCACTCACTATCACTAGAATCGGTTAGAAAGATGCGGTACAAAAAAAAGTTCATCAATGTGGGGACAAGACTCGTTTCCTTTCATAGGCTTCTGATTTCGACTATTCCTATCTGATTCAGTGTGCGGCCAGCTTTGGATCATGTAGTCACCGGCATGGGTTTTTAAAACTTTACTATTTTAAATAGACCAGGCATGTGGAAGAGATAAATCTCGATCTTTCAGCCCTATTTTAAATATAAACAACCCACAAAGTCAGTATGCTTGCAGAAAGGAGCTTATATGAAATATTAACAGACTTTTTTGCGTCAAACAATGATGATATTTTACTCTAATATTAGTGCTATATTTTAAGTATTTATAGTATCAATAAAAATAGGAAGTTTAAGCTCACAAACTTTACTCAAAGCCTATTAAAATAGGTATTAGTAACTTGTATGACTGTCTAAAAGGTTCCTTCTTATCTAAATTGGACTGTATTAAGAATAGACAAGTAAATTAGCAGTAACAAGCATATTTAAAAAAATATTAATACAAATGTATGGTAGCCAAAATTGACATAAAGTCACAATATTGATCTTAAAATTGTTCATATTTACGTAACGTGGCAGCTAAAGTCGTAATTGGATAGGAATTTTTTTTTAGCATTTATAAAAGATAATAATACAATTTTCACATACAGTGTTTATAGGTTAAGTCATGTGATTTATAACATTTATTCTTCATGGATTATATCAGTGGTTTGTCGTGTCATGGAGTGTAACCAGGTTAAGCATATTTTGTTTAAAATGTACGTACCTGTGATATGTTATCAACCCCATTTGATCAATCATACTTATACTCTTGTCTTCATAATAATGTATTATATTGGTCAATGAATACATGACTTGATAATATTCTTGGTCTAGTGGTTAGCATTCCTGGCTACTAATCTATAGGTCCCAGGTTCGATTCGCAACATTACCATAGTTATTATACTGGTGGCGTACGCTATGTTATCTTTAAAACATGGTTTTACTGAGTTTTGAGTACATAATATCACAGTTACAGTTTAAATTATCTTCCCTTACCTTGGAAACATTCCACGCCAAGCTACTGAATTGTGTAAGAAATACTAGTAACGTGGAATGTTACCGAAGTTGACTGAAAAACAAGTGGATTCTTCTCTAAGAGCTTTTTTTTTTACCAAAGTCCAACTAAAGTCTTATTTTCATTGAAGCAACTTTTAGAAAATACAAACATATTTTTTACATCCAAAATTGAAAGTTGTATTATTGTTAATTTATAAATAAATATACCACCTTTGTGATCTAGTGGGTCAAATTTCCTTACTAAAGATACAGAGGTATTGGGTTCGATCTCCAGTTTTTTTCCAAATCTACCAGTGAATTAGTTGGTATGGAACGAAGTTAAACGCAGACTCATGAGGACAAATTAGGAGCTACTTGAATAAATAAGTAGCAACTCTGATTTAGAAAACTGAGATAACGGTCAGTATACTTTTGTGCTTACCACATGACACCCTCACTCGGCATATGTTGGCACTTGTATCTCTAACGTAGGCAGCCACTCGGTCGGTATAACTCGTCTGCAAGCTAACGTCATGGAGTTATTTTTTATGGTTATTAATAATATCCATCAAACGTGACAGCTGCAGATCACGTGACCTGCATACGTGAACATTTTTAAGTCATCGCGCTTTCAGGTTATAGGCCTACGCATATGCGCTAATTACGCTAATGTGTTAGGAAGAGAAAGGTTGATTTTAAAGTAATTGTATGAGAATTTAATTGGAGGGAGAGTATAAAACCATTTACACCCGATTGAAATTTAGCACTACGGTCTATTGCGGGAGTGACGCCTTCCTTAAAATATTCGAAAACTGAAGTGTGTCTACGTGAAATTAGATCTGGTAGCTTTTCTAGCTGTCAAATAACGCCCTTTCCATAACAGTTCGAATTTACACTAAAACATTTTTATAGCATACCTACTGACCTTTGGAAATGTCAAATTAGTTTTATTTCCTATATTTTCATGCAGCTTACAACTGTGCCTTGTTTCGTTTTAACTGAAATGATGAGAATCGGTCAATCGAATTCCACACAGTAGTAACACGTGTTTTGTTTTTTTCTCCTTCACCTTACCTCGTTGTTAATTGGAAGAAGCAAGCACGGTATGGGAAATTGGTAATGCAGTGTTGGCAACGCTTTGAACAGTTCTATTGCCGCACCTCACGAACTCGATGTTCAGCTCCTGGAATTGGATGAAACCAAGGAATAGGCAATAATAAATCTCTGAAAGGAGGGAGAGGGGGAATTCAATACTGAGACATCGCGGGCCCATTTGCGGTTTTCTACCACCTCATTTTTTTATTTTTAGAAGTTGGACTCCATTATCTTTCTTAATGGGTGCTGGGTATATCAAAACTCATTTCCCATCAGCTCCCCTTTCTTTGCGGGAAGATTCATCTCATTCGGGTTGGTTCCTTCTTATTTTATTGTAAAGCACGTTTAAGACCATTATTATTTTTTTGAAATACTGTGAGGTCTTTGTGTTGATAGTTTTACTTTCTCATACAGAGAAAATATCGTAGACGTGAAATATTCTTCCTCAATATTGTGATGTATGAATCTATAAACCATAAAATGTGATTCTTACAAATTAGTTATATCTTTATATCTGTGGGACTACAGCAGAAATAGTTTTATGGGTTTCATTCAAACTTGATATTTAGATTTTATATGGTCATACCTCAGGGTACTTATTTGATTTTCATTCTCATTTTTTTAGGGTAATAGAAAAAAATATTTCATCCAGTTAATTTCGTTATTAATAACAATTTTAAGGTATTCAGCTGTATCATTTAGGAACAACAAGGCAACCGGGATATCATAGGTTATCCAAAATTTTATTTTAAAAACAAACACCACCATATACCATCCACAAGGTCTGAAGGGTGGGGATGGCTACCATAATAACAATCACCCTCCTTCAACAATAACAACAATAACCATATACCATCCACAAGGTCTGAAGGGTGGGGATGGCTACCATAATAACAATCACCCTCCTTCAACAATAACAACAATAACCATATACCATCAACAAGGTCTGAAGGGTGGGGATGGCTACCACGATAGCAATCACCCTCATTTAATGACAACAATAAACACTAGATAAACAATCATCTCATGCCCAAGACTACTTATTCTACCCTATTTAAAACGTTATTAAAAAAATGATTTCCTCAATACACTAAAGAGGAAAAATACACACATTAAAATTCAAAACAACAATATTTATTGGTTAATTTATTCAAAATCAAGCTAACGTATTTTTAGTATAATTAATTAAATTGATTAAGTGAATCCAGAAATACCAGATTTTTAAATAGTTGTTTTTAACAATTCACCTAGGTTGGACATATATTCATTCATCCATACCGTATAACTAATAAGAATAGTGCATAGTGTACAGGGTACAGTTAATAATAAAAATACAACCATTTTTAATTAATGGTAGTGTTTAAGCTTTACCCAAATATATGTTCTTTTATGGAAATTAGCCACACATATTTTTATTTAGTGGATAAGGTATTGTAAAATAATTCATTAAGAGTTTACTCAGAAAATCAAGTTCATTAAACTTTTTATGTTGAAACATAAAGCTAACTGGATATAAGTGGCACCTGTATTATTAAATACAACTTTATTTTTATTTGGTTCTGATTTTATTATTTGATGAAAACTATTATATACCTACTTTTCTATAACAGAATCATAAATGTAATATTTATCCTGTATTTTTAATTATATTTACAAACTTAATCACCTACGTATGACGCTCAAACAAGTAATGGCTACAACAGGGCCTTTAAAACATGAACTGAAGATTTTTTTCCACCATCTTTTTATACCGGTCCTTACTTGGCTAAAGTTTCTTATCGCATTCTCATTGCTTATAATTTTCCAGTTAAAGGATTATTTATGTTCAACTCCATGCATAACGCATTTAAAAATTTAAGTTAAATCAACTGTTTGCATCATACACTATTCAATATGTAACGTTATCATTGAAAATAATGTTTTTCCAACTTGTTGCACACTATGTACTATGCATTATTCGCTATTACCTATGCGTTATGCATAATTCATTACAATAATAGTTGGAATTTTAGTAAATCATTCACTGCTCAGAACATTCTTAAAGCTATGGGTGGGATTAACGAAGTAATACAATTTTCTCTATTTCTGGTATAAAATTACATATGAGGAGTCGAAGATCACCCCCTCCTGCAACCATGCCACGTTGGACCACGTTGAGTGCGTCCCAATTTGGGAACCATTGCTCTAAGGACTTTTCCTACCTTGTGACGTCATGGCAGGTCAAGATAGGATTTTCCATTGTCGAAGATCACCCCCTCCTGCAACCATGCCACGTTGGACTACGTTGAGTGCGTCCCAATTTGGGACCCATTGCTCTAAGGACTTTTCCTACCTTGTGACGTCATGGCAGGTCAAGATAGGATTTCCCATTGTCGAAGATCACCCCCTCCTGCAACCATGCCACGTTGGGCCACGCTGAGTGCGTCCCAATTTGGGAACCATTGCTCTAAGGACTTTTCCTACATTGTGACGTCACGGAAGGTCAAGATAGGATTTCCCATGTTAATGAATTTACGTTTTATTCAGTGAGTTTTAAAGATATAACATTAAAACAAAAACCACAGACTCTGAAATAGTTCTAAAAATAGTCCAATAGTGACACAACATTATTTTAATCTTTAAGTAGTTTTTTTTGTAAACTTATTTTTTATTAATCATCTACAACTGAAGCTATTTGAGTTGGTCATGAAAATGGCTTGTAGGATGTAGATTAAAAAAGGTCCTTAGTAGCATATGTATATCTAGAATAACAAAGAAAAGGTAATTTTAAAAATCAGATCAATATGTCAAGGCACAAATAATATAGTGAGTGTGTAAACTCGTCAGAGGAAGAGGGAAAGTGTTATCAGTATACACACAAGAGGCCTCGTAGGGTTAATTACTCAATTTATTTCCTCTTCTATCTCGTGCATTGGTGTTTTTAATTTTTCTTTATTTAATCAACCAAACTATCGAGAAATATTCATATATGATTATTTCATCTTCTACAACTGGATGGTTATATTCATACTATCGAGGGATTGTAGTAATCTTCTGTAGATAAATGTTTGGGGTGGAGACTGGAAATTAGGGATAGGCGTTTGTAGACGTGTTAACGACGTTGCATGGGTGAAGATTTTAAAGCTAGTTAGCGAAGCGGGCTGCATCTTAACTTGACGCACCTAAGCAGTCTAAGCGCTATCACACACGGTGCATAGTCAATCTAATAACAGTTTTAGATATTAAAAAAAAACTGCTTTGGGGGCCACATGGTCTAGGCGTCACTCTGTTGTTAAACTAGACTGTTGATGACAGGGAGAACAAGGTTTCAATTCTAGTCGGATTCACTGAGGGTGGGGGTTTTTTTTTTTTACTAAATGGTTACCATTCTCCTTTCTCGCAAGTACATAAACACTTCCTCTGAATTAAAAATGATTCAATCATAACTCATTAGCGTAATTAGTCCATATATGTTCATCACTAACAGGTAGTAAGAAGTGGTAACAAAAAAAGCTATCCCAAAAGGTATTTGAATGATTGTGGTCTTAACAGGCTTTTAAAATAATATCACCTGTGATTTAATTACGACATTGATTCCACAACAATATCCAAACAGTCTTATAAAGGTGTTAGACTCGCATTATACTTAGTTGCCGTTGACGTAGAGGCTCGGGTTCGAGTCCCGGTTGGTGCTTTGAGTTGTTTTTTCTCCCAAAATGTTTCTTTGCAATTCATTTTCAATAAAATATGGATGTTTTATTTGAGATAACCTCCTAATTACTACCTCTAAATTGAATTCATTATTAGCCTTTATGTTACGTACAGCACAACAACAAAAGTTTAGCAGCATGAAAAACTAAGCTATGGATATTTCTCTTTATTTACAAATCCCCAGTTACATAACTTGGTGTGTGTGTGTGTGATCATATGCAACATAAACTTACATTTTTTGTTTTATAAAGAAAACTATAATATTTACCAATGTAAATACATTTTAACCTACTAAACAAATTGTACTTATTAAATTACAAATATTATTTTATTGCATTAAAAGAATAATATATCTATCGTTAAGTACCCTGCGCTTTTGAAACAGAGCGTACAAACATGCACGCGAGATGTAATGCCTCAAGTTTGGAATCTCACAATTACTTAGCTGACCTTTAGAAGTGGTCATCGTTTCTACAAATGATACGTCAAATAAATGCTACCTAATATATACCGCCCCCTCTAAGCGTTTCAGGCATAAACACTCTTCAAGAAAATATAAGAAGTAACGCGATACTTAGCATATATTTCCTATTGCTTTGAACCCACGAGCAGAAGAATATTTCTCCTTCTAATTTGTCACGCAATCAACAAAAAAACCCTGGAAGGTAAAACGTTTTGTGATTGCGATAAACGGCCATTTTTTTTAAACCCTCTCTAATGCAAGTGTACTGCGCATAAGGAAACGCAGCGCGATGCTCAACTTGTTATTAGCTTAGCGTGACTACCGCTTGGGGCAGCAGCATCTCTTTCGAGAACGTTGGTTTAGAACGAAATATTCGTGTCATTCGAAAAATCAATTCAGTTAAACGCTCTCTTGTGTGTATATTACTTAGAACGTTTCATTTGTGTAATGTTTAAATTGGTATCTCAACACAAGGTGTATATTTTTATTCCATGAGGTCAAAGACATATATTTTCGTTAACCTTGATCATATTAACGTACAAGGGAATGATTTTGTAATGACCACTGCTTGAATGCTTTATGGGAATAACTTCAAGTTTGGTAGGTAATCTTATCCTTAGCTGTTGGCTTCCTATTTAGGTAGCTCCATTCCTATTAAATGCGATCATTAAATATATTGCCGGAGGATATTGCAGAAATGCGTGGCTCATTTTAAAGATTTTTCATTTAAATTCATAATTTTTAAGTGAAGGGTTCTACCCGCACTCGTGTTCCCTCTGCCTAAGTTTTCAGGTTCAAACTATACAGTTTTCCCTGAGATAGAAAGTTAAAAGTTTGAAATTGAGTTCCGACCACTGAGGGTAGTTTTCTTAACTAATGCGTACGAACTTTATATAAAAACCACCCTTCATGCCCTCTGCACTTTAAATTAAATTTTTAAACGTATTATTGCAAAATAATGTGTTATTTAAAAACTTTATCTATAGTATAGCCAAGAGGATGACAGTTCTAAAGGTAGTGTTCCAACATCAGCGTGGATATAGGATGTTTTAAAACCACAGAATTAAAATTAGAAATGGTAAACTATCAGGTTAAGATTCAAACCCCTCATCTTTCCATTACCGGCATAGAAGGTATAAAGAGGCTTACGCCTAGTTCTGCATGCCCCCCGATGTGGTAGGTTGTATCTTGTGGGAAGGAAATGATTCTCTTACATCACCACATTTGTTTTGTTGAGTAAAAAAAAACTCTTCGGGGAAAAACAAACAGTTATCATCAACTGCTCTATTTGACACAATTAATAATAACATTACTTACATTCAAAATAATCGATCAAATGTGCATAAAATTGTAACCAAATTATTAAATCTGGGTGAGTTAAAAAAACCTTTATCTGCTATTGTTCTAAAATAGGTATTCATATTAGAAGTTCCATGAAAATAATCTGTCAGGATATTTCTATTTCGTACGAGGAGGTATTAGTAACGTAACGTATTGGAAACTCAGGATTACATTCCATTCTTTAGAAGGGTTAGGGTGAAAGGGATTATTACTATCAAATTATTCTCCAATTACATCCATTTCAAACCACAATGCTCGCCTGCAATCGCCGGTCTATTTGCTTAACCTTTTATTGTTACATATATTGGCTACGGTACAAGAAACTTCAATCCTGTCGAGAGACGAGTATTAGACTTAAGTGGGAAAAGGAGATTAGGGGGAGGGGGGTAGACCCTTACTGTAATAATATAGGTATACAATTTAGATTGGAAAACAGAAGTCAGAAACTGCCGACTTGAAAATATATGTTCTCAAAACGGTATGCAGGGGATAAAAAATAAAGTATGGAAAGAACTACGTACAAAGTGGAGGCCGTTTATTTGAGATTAATTTTTCGACGTTTTGTTATCACGTGTAGATTAGTTTAACGTGTCATAGTTTATGGGAGTGGTTTAATAACTTCGAAAAGCTGACCTACTTTTATAAACGAGTAAGGGCGTTGTATATTATACGTAATCAAATTGTAGAATGTTTAGTTTAATTACGATATAGGTCCTAGAAGTTTTTAGTTTAGTTTTTGATATTTCTTGATGAAAACTGGTGTATTTATTTATAAACGTTTCTCCGTGAAAAAGGGACACATCCACTATTTGTTTATTCTCCTACTTTCTTTTAGCACGGCTTCTTACTACCTGTTCAGGTTATAGGAACAAATGATAACTACCCTGATGGGGTTAGGATGAGGGTAGTTGAATTTAGAAGAATTGTACCCCCATTTCCGTGGAGGTAGAGTAGAAAATCGTCTAGGAAAAAACACCCTCAGTGCAGACTAACGGGATTCAAACCCCGATCTAACCTTCATTGGCAGTCAAGTCTATTATGATTTATGAGAGTGATGCCTTAGACTATGCGGACACTGAAACAGATATTATTATTAAAGTTTTTTTCGCGCCATGTCTTACTATTCGTTCGGATGTATTCTAATTTATGCTAGTGGTTTTATGGATTAGGAAGGTTATATTTAAAAGTGTACCCGAATTTGCGTGGAGATATAGGGGAAAAACCACCCTCAGTACACATGACCAAGATTCGAACCTCGATCTCCCAATCATTGACAGTCTAGTCTAACACGAGAGTAGTACCTAAGACCAAACAGTTTAAGGTATTATTATTATTATTATTATGTGTTATAAGTTCTTTTTTTGTCTTGTCCAAATTGAGTCTTCCATTCAGTCCTCCTACCAGCAGCATCCTTTTTTTAGACCAAAATTTAAAAAAAAATTGAGTACTCATGCCGGTAAATACGCTTTCTAAATGTTAAGAAAATTTTGCAAGTGGCATGGAGATTTAAGAATCCAACCTCGGCTGGGTGTGCTGAAAATGGTTTCTACTCACCCTCCCTTTATGCAAATGTGGGTACATTTATTTTAATTCTACATTACTTATCCCGGCGCCACCATCGTATATTATAGTCGGATTTCAAGACAAGGAGTAATTTTCATATATATATATATGAAATCGTGTAAAAAATAATTTATCACTATATAGTTATGAAATTTTGAGTGTAAAGTTTGTAATAAAAATATCCTTGTGCAGTTTTTTTTAATACCTTTCAAAATGCATAAATATATATGATGTATTACTTAGAAGTTTGATTAATTTAATTTTAGCACTGCATCTTACTACTCGATCGGGTGATACACCTACTTACTAATTACACTAATGTGGTAAGCAGGGCCCGAATTTTGATTACCTAAAAACGATTAAAAAACACCTATAAAATGACCTAAGTATTCTACAAATTGAATTCAAATTTCAATAAAAAATAATCGAAAACAATGTCGTAATAAATGCACACAGCTAAATCAAGCACTTTCTTTCCAAATGTAAACTAAAAATTATCAATTCAATGAGGTATTTTAGCAAGCGAATTCTTGCTCTGCTAAATACGATGATATTGATATGATATTGATTTACAACGCAATGCCACACGATCACTGACCTCGGAACCACCAGGTGTTATAGGACCTATAGAAAATGGAGGGAAACACAGGTACATCTAACCGGAGATTTATCATATTAATAAATAGTCAGACCTGTGAAACTGTTTAGTGGATTGTGCCAGTGTTATTAATAGATTGTAAAGTGACTATTATACAGTTGCCATTAAAGGCCTTAAGTTAAAATATGGGACATAATACAAATATAAAATACAGCACACAAAATGGACAGTAATTAACTATAAAGATTTATTACTGGGGTAAGTATAAAGTTTTTCAAAAACAATGTATATGTTATTTAGACACATTCCTTTACAATCTCCAAGATAGATCCAAAAGTGACGCTTTTAAAATTCAACATGGATTCCCTTTGTTCTTTTACAAACGTTTATTAATTATGGAATAATTAGCCCTTTAAATTTAAGCTCCTTTAAAGAAGGAATAAATGTCCACCAAGTTGAGTACTTTAGCTGTTATACGTGAATGTGAGATTTTTTTTCCTTCCACTAAAGTTGATTAGTCGGAAAAGATAAATCTTCGTTTGGAATCCGATTCGCTTCGATTGTTGAATATAGTAAACCAAAAAACTGTTTACCGAAACTGCTGATTCTATGGTTGATACCTTGGCAGGTTTAATAAAGAAACATTCCACAACATGTTCTCCTCCGAATTTCAGTGTTTATATTCCTAAACGCAATAGAACACAAGGTTTTAAGTGACTTTCACAATTAGTTATTGCACCATTCTTAAACAGATTTTCTTAACGGGGTCCCTCATTGCCTTCTGGTTTTGTCTTCCTTGATTTAGATACTCATAGACATACTATTCGCTAGATAAACTATCAATTATTTTATAAATGTCAAGAAGTTCTCTAATTATTATAAACATAACAATTTTTTTACAACAATTTTAACTAACCCACATATAAATTTTCATCTATAAAGAACAAAAGTTTCTTTAAAACATCTTAAATATAACAAATCATGTTACAATATTTATATATTTACTAAACGAGAGAGATCGTAAATAAACAGAAATTAATTTCAACAGAACTGACCAAAGTCACCGTCTATTAGATAGTCGTAGTTTCATTCGTGTTATAACAAGTCTATGAAAGCATTGAAAATTACAAGACCATCGTGATCACTTACAAAGCCCCTCGATACAACGTCCGGGTCAGTTAATAAAAGACCTACGTTATAAAAGTATTAAAACTTACAACATCTAAAACCCATAATCATTATTAGAGTAATAATCACGTTTAAAGATAAAAAAAATTCTTTAAAAAAATAAATAGTTTCCCATGTCAGTCGAGGGAGTGACTCAAGCAGAAATTGACAGCCTTTCGGTGAAACAATCCAACTTCTGTGGCAGATTTAATCAGGTTTGAAAGCCATGTTTGTTACAAAGTGTCTCACCAGAAATGTGTATTTTTCATCCATACAAGAGTTAGAATTATATACAGGCTGGCTGCATCGTATGTTCTTTCATCCATACAATTAAATAAAACACAAAGTTCATTGCTCAGATTAGATTCTCATTCCGACAGTTAAACATACTTATTAAACATTAAT
>CABFOW010002584.1:60765-97467 GCA_902141385.1 Timema californicum | reverse complement strand
GCCCCACCCTCCCCTAAACCAAAACGTTACCCTACAATTAGGAGATCCGCATCAAAGTGTAGGCCTACAAGAAACACATACGCCAAGCCATTTAAATTTTGAAAGGAAGGTGTTAAAAGAATCTAAACCATGAATCCACGAATGGTAACGGAGATAATTATACTGTGCATAAAGTAATAAACACTTAGAATACGATGAATCAGTGCACAAAAATTAACAAATAAAAACCGTATAATGCTGAGACTGAATCACTCACTGAAATAACAATTCGCAGGGCAACCAGTTTCACCTAAAGAAACTAGGTGTATGCCTCGGTTTACCAACAGGTTGCACCACAAGCCAGTCATATATGAAATATAATCTATAATAAGTCATAAAATTAAAGTTTGTTCATACATTCACGACGTCACATAGTTAAGGTTAGATTACATATACAACGTTCATGTACAAGATACATATAAGTGAAGTAACATCCTTCCATAAATAGAATCGTAAAAAAAACGTGTTGTTACTCAACACACATACGGATTTTTATTGCTCTAGGAAAATTTGTTGATCTCAGCGTGGTTTGATCCCTCGAACATCGTGTCCTAAAGTAAGCAGTTTACCCCAACACTTGGTCCAAAATTTAGCTTTTGCGCTATCATATTACCTAAATTATAGATATTTTAATGTGTTGGGCCAACTTTATTACAAGCTGGATCGCCACATTTTTCGAGACACCTCATCGTAGTTCTGATTATGTCATTTGGTTGTGCTTTTTTGTGCTCATAATTATGTGCCTAAAATTCAGCGTTTGTGCAGTCAAATTACTCTTGTGATAACGATTTTAATGTAGCCTAACACACCTATCCTATACCCTAATCGTAAATTTTAGGTCTTATTAGAAAAATATATGTTAACTGTAGAATCAAAGCTTTGACTGCTTTTCATGATTAAAATGTAACTTTTCTTTGATAAAACCACAGTGCATGTTCGATTATTTAAATGATTTACATAATATTTGGAAATATAATACATGTTATATTATATTCTTAAAATACATGATGAAATGGTAATAAGGAAGCAAATACACAATGCTTTTAGAATTCAATGTGAATTATTATTTAGGATAAATATAAAAAAGATTTTATAAAGTGATAAAGAACTTTAATGTTTAATAAAGAGGTTAATTGAAATGGAAATTGTCGATTTAACATTACTTAACAGTTATATTTAACAACCAATGTTGAATATAAATTATTATATAGAAAGAGACATTAAATAGAATAAGTTTAAAATGTCATAGACAGGACATTTTTAAACTTATTCTATTTAATGTCTCTTTCTATATAATAATTTATATTCAACATTGGTTGTTTAATATAACTGTTAAGTAATGTTAAATTGACAATTTCCATTTCAATTAGCCTCTTTATTAAACATTAAAGTTCTTTATGACTTTATAAAATCTTTTTTTTTATTCATCCTAAATAATAATTCACATTGAATTCTACAAGAATTGTGTTATATTATAGCTTTGATCTTAGCTGGATCGTCAAAGCTACATCATATTTATTTTATCAATAAACTTCTATAAATATAGGAGTGTAACACCGTATAGATGCCCATTTTAATTTTGTATATCTATCTAACTGATTTAAAATAATTTAATATTTTCAAATTCCCCCTTGCTATTATTCTAACCATCCTTGATAATATCAGATAATACTTTTTTCTTTCAACCGAAAAAAAAGTGTAATGAATTCAACAATTAATATTGTGTATGAAATTATAAAATTATATACTTAAACATCGGTTATGAATATATCTAAATAAGTTGAAGTATAATTATTTTATATATACATATATATATTTATTATTAAATACAAGAATAAAAGTGAAGAATGATTTGAATATGTTTTAACTTAAAGACGGTTAAAGCTCTTTACTATTTATGAAGCGCTATTTAGTTTTCTACGGTTGATAAAATTGTAATTAAAGTGAAACAAGCACTGTGGTTAATGTCGTTCATAAATATTTTATATTAGATGTGGGTATTCCTCTAGCAAGCCATATCTGTATTAAGCTGTCTTAAAAAGTTATTATCTGGGTTTAACTTACATTCTACAACAGTTTTGTTAAAATTGTAGTTTACGTTATAGTGATAATCTTTAAGACATTTTGTAAAACAGTAAATGCACCGTGATAAAAAATATATATATATACTTTAAACCCACTCTTACACATTTCTACAAACGCATGGACAGCTTTAAGTCGAACAGGTGAACTAATGCACTAATTTGTCCATTACTAAAACAATGGTTTCAACAAAGAAACGTCCCGCGGCAGATGTAACGGATATTGACCAGTTGCCACTGAAAAAGTCCAAGACTGAGGGCTCTGCGGGCAGTTCGAAACAAGTATCTTCAAAGAAATCAAAAAATTTGAGTAAAATTGATTCTTCTTTAACTGTAAAACATGAGGAAGTTCATGTACCAACAAACGATGACATTCCTGACTGGCCAGAAGTAGACTTGGTAGAACTTATGAAAAGAATCGAAGCAAATATCCCACAAAAAGACAACCTACGATATGACTCTAGAGCAGAAAAACTTAACTGGGAAGAGATAAGTTTTGGTAACTACGGTGGTACTGAGTGTAAGGAGATGTGGATGAGGATTCAAAAGAGGGTGCGGAGGTTCCGTCTGCTGAAAGAGGTCTTGGAGGATGCAAAATTGTGGGTCAGTAAACCATGGACCAATTTTTATCACAGTCAAAAACTGAATCGTCACCCTAACCTCCCGAAACGACCACTATCTACTTATATGATATTCTACATGGAGAAGAAAGACAAAGTTTCCAAAGAAAATCCTGGTATGAACATGACAGCAGTATCTAAATGTATCTCCGAAATGTACAAGAACCTTCCTGATAAGAAGAAACAAAAATATGTGGCAATGGCAGCTGCCCAACGTAAAGAATATGAGGAGAAAATGAAACTTTTCAATCAGGCACACCCAGAGTTGGCATCGAAAGTTTCCAAATCCAAGGAGCCTAAGCAGACAACGGAGATAGGTCCAAGGAAACCAATGACTCCCTTCAAACTTTTCCTGACTGATAAGATGAACAGTCACAAGAATGACTCGGACTTTGACCGCCATGCATTCACCGAGAAATATAAAAAGCAATGGCGGGACATGTCTGACAAGAAAAAGGTCATATGGATTAATTGGGCCATGGAGGAAGAAAGCAAATATCAAGAAGAACTAAAGGACTACATGACTGAAAACCCCGACTTTGCTCCGGCCCCTGTCAAGACTGTCCTTACCAAAGAGGAAAAGAACCTTGTGGAACGTGTTGCAGGCAAGCCAGAGAAACCACCCAACTCAGGTTACAGCCTCTTCTCGCGTATCATGCTAATGAGTGCTGAGATGAAACACATTGCATCAAAGGAGCGCATGGCAGAGATATCTAGACTTTGGAAGAGTTTCAGTAAGGAGGAAAAAAACTCCTACCAAGAGCAAGTCAACCACATGTTAGACCAATATAAACTGGAATATGCAACCTATCTTGAGTCGCTCCCTGAAGACAAACGGCAGGAAGAACTACTTAGCAACCACCCTAAAAGAAAGATCAAGGTAGATAAAGAATCCAAACCCAAACCGACTAAGAAGAAAAAAGAAGTGAAAGATGTGCAGGCACAGCCGCCCAGCGACTTGTTTGAGGGTGAGCCAGAACCACCACCTGTGAATGCACTACAACTCTTCATGAAAACTTTCACATCAGAAGCCAAGAACGCATCACGAGAAAGTGAGGCACGGCGGAGCTGGCAGATGCTGCCAGACTCTGAGAAGATCCGCTACCGCAAAAAGCTTCATGAGATCAAGCAAAGGTACATTGAGGACTATGAAAAGTTCCTTAAGAGCCTGACTCAAGAACAATTGAAGGAGTATTCGCTACAGAAAAACAGAAAGGCGTTGGGAGGCTCTGAAGGATCCGATTCCGACTCTGCCACTAGCCAACAGGAGTCTGATTCTGAGCACTCTCTCTCTGACAGTGACAGTGATTCAGATTCCAGCGACTCTGAAAGCAGTAAGAACAATTCGTCTTCCTCTAAGTCCTCAGATTCTGAGTAATTCTCTTGATGTAAGTACATCTTATCCAAGCCTAATGCACCTGAACAATTGTGAGTACTGTATTTGTGAAATGTTTGTTGCAAACTTGTTTGTATTTTTACTGTCAATGAACATTACTTTCTAAGGGCTTTACTAATTTAGTCAAATTGTTGGCTATGGCAAACTACATTTAATGAATGTGTTTGACTCCTTAAATACAGTGTAAGTTTAGTGGATACACCATTACATTTTTGGTGTAATCAAATTCCACTCTGTAATTCCACAGTGTAAGTTTAGTGGATACACCATTACATTTTTGGTGTAATCAAATTCCACTCTATTATTATGAACCTAGTATTTTATTGCCAGTGTTACTATGCTACAAGAATAAAAGCTCCAAAATATATTATTTGACATATGAGCAATCCCATATATATGAAAGCTCTACTATGGTAACTTTTGTAACTAGTACGCAATTATACTTAACCCACATAACATAAATCTTATGTTTCATTTAGGCCTACACATGTCGTTATAGTACATTTAAAATTGTGATCTAGCTTGAGTTATAAAAATTAAAAGTGTTTGACTAAGAATATCTTGACTTTATTTAATAGAGCTGTAGGTCAAAGAAATGGGCTCTATGCATTGTGTTATTGCTTCATAATAGGCTACATATTTAAGTTAATTAGAGCCTAGTCCTGGTTGTATGTTATCTCAATTTAAGTATGTTAGGTTTTGGTCCATTTCAAAACCTAACCGGCTTCTGGTAAGCTTGATCTTCCAAACAAGGCTTATGTGGCATTTCGGTAATTGACCTAGGTTTGAATAGACAATATAAAACATCAGTACCATATTAAACTTGACTGTAAATACAAGCCTAACCTTTTTTCCCAGTATATCGGCATTTGATAACTTAAGCTCAATCCAACTTATTGCAATTTTCTGCGACTATATATCCCAACAAGTGTAGGGAAATGTTCTGCCTCTAGTGAGGACATGCATTAACTTATTAACTTAAAATAGTAAAAACATGATTTCAGGATCTGGCCATCTTTAATTCTATCGCTAAAATACTAGTTTATGCGGGGATCACGATTCACGTAACAACTTGAGACAAACATCCTCATTCTAGATTAGTATTTTGATCTCTAATGTGATTATTTGTGAATGTTTACAGTTTTCACTCAATATAATAAATATCTATTACTAAACTTTATTGATGAATTTAGCTTACCTATTTTAGTTTAATAATTGTGTTTCAATGTCTGATCACTAGAACTTAAACTAAAGAGTAAACCTTGGTCATAAAACCAACAAATGAATTACTAAATAGTCCTGTAGACGTCACTCACAATGATTGGCTGGCTAGATCACGTGATATTCTTCGTGTAACTTTCGCTTAAGGTGAAAGCCCTCCCAGGACATCTCTTATGTTAAGTTAACTGCATGGTGATCGCTTCCATTTAATAACTAACATGAGGAGAACCTTTACGTTAAGTTACATTGAATTAACCTTAAGTGAACGTTAAGTTGATCGTGATCCCACCATTAACAAGAGGCCCAACCTGGAAATCAATTAAGACTAATGTAATTTGGGGAGGGGTAATCACCACATACAATACCAACATTTACAAAAAGATTTCACATCAGTGGTTAGATGGTCTAAGGTCTAATTATTCCAATTGGCTGGACTGCCACTGTCAGGGGTACCGAGGCGCAGATTCTGGTCGAGCGTGGTTTTTTTTAAAAATGGTTTTCCACTCTTCCTCCATAAATGTGGATACATTTTTTCTTACTTTCACCTTCTTCAGCCCTACATAATTAGTTTAAATCTGCAGATAGCATAAAGGTGTTGGAGATGTGCTCATAAATTAATGTAAATTAGCCCCTACAAGATAACTATTAATTCTATCTCAATGTTAACTCAGGACTTGGTTAAATACAAGAGAAGGATCATGCCTTAATTTCTCCATGTAAATAAAGACAACACCAATAATAAAAGTAATCTCGAGTTTTAAAATACTAGCCAGCGGTTGAGTACTATTTCTGCTCTGGGGATATAGGCCTACCAAGCGCTTTGCACATATATATTGTTCTTATCTTAATCCAACCTACTGTAATCTTAAACAAATTTGGGTTACCTGCCTCGGTGGTTGCATGGTCTAGGGTGCTATTCTCGCGATAAACTAAACTGCCAAAGACAGAGAGATTGAGGTTCAATCTTGGTCGATTGTACTGAGGGTATTTTTTCATACATGTTTTTCCACCCTTCCTCCAAACAAATGTGGGTACACTTCCTCTAAATTCAACCTTACTATTCCCTAACATGTACTATTACAATAATATAAGCTGAAGGGGTAGTAAGATTCAATGCTAAAAAACTGATTTTGGGTCTCATTTAAATTCAATGAAAGCAATAGCATGCAATTATGCTGTAATAAGAAAATGATTTTGATATCTGTAAATAATACCTTTTCAGATGTGTGAAAGGAGTGGGGGAATTATTAATAACAAAATACATTTACTTTATACTAAAGAGTTTTCTTGTAATTCCATTTGAAATGAATGCCAATATTATAGGCTACCTAATTGAGCAAAATACATGTTATGTTACATAATTGGAGTAGGGCTTAGGGTCGTTTAAAAAGAATGTGAGCCCCTCCCCCCTTTGTATGGCAGTTTTTCAGTTTTAGCATTAAGCCGTTATAATATATTGATATGTACTTGGTACTTAAATAATTTCTCTGTTTTATGAAATATTGATCAACCCATTAATTAAATGCAAACAATCAATCTAATTAAGTTAACACAAATAAATTCCTCTCCACACCATTGCACTGTTAGTTTTCTGTGGACCGACAACGGTAGCACAATGGTGGTGTATTCTAATGTACTGCAGCACATTATTCGAATAATCTAAATCTTAAATTAATTAAAGTTAGGGTTTTCAGGAGTCTGGAATGGAATCCTATCACTAAGTGAATACTTATTGCTGTTAATTATTTGTACACTATTTTATGTGCAATTTAGAATAATAACTCTAATTAAATTTAATAATATTTGGAGGAAATCTGGCTCCATGGAATGTGAGGCCCTGGGTGATTGACCCCCTTTTGCCCCCCCCCCCCACCCCCCCTCCCTTTAGATGCGGCCATGGTACAGCTAGTTCCTTTTTGTGTGTTATACCATCACTAACAACTTAACTAAATAACTCTATTTTAAATTTCTTAGCACCATTTATACACAATGAGCTATGTAAGGCCGTATAGGTTATTAACTTTATGAATAAGGTGCATAGCTATTTTTTATTAAATTGTCTTAAACTATTTCTTTGGTTTCAGTATCTCTCGTTCTGGGAGTTAACATTTGCTCATTTTAGTTTGTTCTACTTTCTAAGTATTAAAAAAATAAGGGGCTAGTCCTATATTCTGACATACATTTATTTAGGGCTATTAATAGTGGATTAGTATTAATTTTCATTATTTTTATGCCGGATATATATACCCTTCAACTAATACCGGTAGTAATGATAAAAAGTTTGTATAACTAATATTTCGGTAAGAAAAATGTTGTGGCTGTGTTTGAATAGGATGGCTATTTGATCAAACACTTATTTTGATTAATTAAATGTGTCTCTTGTTATGTAATCTATGATAATTATGATATCTAATCAAAGACCGATAGTAACCAACAACTATTTTTTATATTTTGAATTTGTGGTTTCTCTCATTAATCATCTAGAATTTAATGGAATTATGGTAGGCCTATGTTTGTGTGTGGTATAAATCACTATTCCCACACTGTTGAAATGTATCCTCATTTAGTGTCAAAGGCTTTCTTATACCCCAAGTAAATAGAAATGTCCTTTTCTTTTACTAAATTATTATTACATATAGCTGGCTTATTATTTGTACTATTTAAAATAATCACACTAAACTGTAGGGTAAAACACTTATATTGATAACTAGTAGTATCTGGGCATTGCTTTTCTTTCCTTCAAACAGACAGAAACAAACATCTCTTCAATTTCATTTCTTCTGACTCACATTTTTGATAAATTTAAAAAATCTAATCGAAAATTTAAAATTCCAGCTTTAATATGCACAGTACGTTTGTGCACAGGGGCTACTAATGTAATAATTTCAGCCCTTTGCGTGGAGTAGATATTGCGCAATGCTCACGGCAGACAAACTAACTCTTCCTTATATTAATATAGACTTTCAAATGATATTTTGTATGCATCCAGAGGATTTTGAGCGAGGGGGTTTGGGGGGGGCTTATACAAACTAATTTTCATAATTGCAACATTATATATTTCAATTTTGGAAATTTGATTTAAAGTAGGGGGATGAGAAAGATAATCAGCAATGCCCCCTAAAAAGTGGGGTTTTACCCCGGGCCTACCCTCTGTCACTGTGAACGCCACTGGTTAACAGGTCTGTGTTTACACATTCTTCTTCACACCCGGGATTTACAGTTGGTGGGGTTGAGGGCATATAATAATATCTCAGCTGCCCCTTTCCCTCTTCCTGATATAATAATGTTTACATAATTGCTCTAAAATAATAATTTCAGTGACTGTACCCACTTCAAAACTCTTTGTACAAAAGTAAATACATTAACCATTCTAGAAAATATTACAGTTTCACATGTTCAGTTTTCATTTAAGTGCAAATTTGAAGTAAAATTTAAATTCCACTGAAAGAAGTATTCTTTTACGAGCTTGTCTCTCACCCCTCCCACCCCCATGAGTGCGCCCCTGTATGCATCAATTAAACTAATACCTAAACACTCTCCTTGATTTAGTCTAAGGACTTACTTTTATCCTAAATTATTTTCAGAAGGAAATATTTATGAGCTTAAAATATAGTCGGTGATAACAGTCACTCTGACAAATTACTTCTGAGTGCGTGAAAATTTAATTGTACTGCATATATTCTCTATTGAAGTTTTTTGTGTGATTCAAACAAACAAAATAGCAGATAAATTTTAATTAAACAGAGTAAACTGGAGTTGAGAGAAGCCTCTTAAGTAAATCAGGCATTCAACCTTAGAATTCCAGGTCGAACACCACAAAATATCTTGCGTCATACTCTGCTATTACATATAAGGGTGGCCACATGTGATTGATTTAAAATCATTTAACCAAAACTGGTATATTTTCCATAATATATTTACAGAATAGTGTAACTTATTAAATTGTCCCACCTTAATTATTCCAAGCTTTCAAAATAACTTGTCATTTCTGATAAACATTCTCTTATAGTTCAACAAATAAAACATGCTTAAATGTCACATTATTAATTACATTGTCATAGTGAGTGCTTACCCCTAGCCAAAAGACTATTCAAAAACAGCCTAAATAATTGATTAAATTACAAGTGGAAATAAAAACAAAACCCAAAGATTATAATTATGAATGAGGATTGGTTTCTAAGATTAAAGCCTTTAATTATTTTCTTATGTTTGGTTTGGTAAGTTGGATTTTAAGAACTAGACAAATCATTTTTTCTTGCCAATTTACTAGTCGTGTGTGTTGGTTAATACATTTATTAATTTTGTCTTGTTTTGTTGACACTCCGTGAGACTGAATTATTGCATCTAGTACAAGCTGAGTAACCAGTTTTGATAAAATTATTTATTGACACCAAATCTTATTTTGGCGTTTGGTAGTGGAAGATTTTTTGTTTGGTAATATTTAATTATATTCCATTGAAGCGATCATAAATAAATTAAATTAGTCTAGTTACTCCCTCAAGAAATTTGTAAAATTACTTAATAAACCCACAATTAAGGTGACTATTTTTTAATATCTATGAGTAAAAATATTTAATTATCTCATTCATTTTTTTACATACATGTTTTTCATTGTTTTTAATCCACTAAAGTTAGAAAGGTTTGGTGAATACTTTCAAGCAAACTTTTAAGTGTAAACACAAATTTTAAGTTGATTTTAACATTTAATTTTTTCCTAGGAAACTGTTTGTACTCTCTTGATTAACACACTTGTGTTCTAAAGTAGATTTTGCCGACTCAAATGTTCTATATGGATCAGGCGGGTAACTTAAATGAGTGACGTAGACCAGGTGTAAGAAAAATTGTCAATGAAATATCAAACTTTTTTTATTTCTTCTAAACTAACCCCAGTTTGTGTTCTCTGTAAACATTGTTTGCGAGCATTCACAACATATTCATGGTTATTAACAACTCTTGGATTTTATTGAGGTTTATTGAGTATTTAGTTATATATCAATAAACTTTCAATAAACAGTGTCTATTTTTAAATATCAAGGTAAAATGTTAGAGAAGACCTGCAACAATGTTTATTTTAGAACATAAATTGTTATTCCAATTAGTACAAATATTTTACCGGCAAATTTTTTTTTTAAATAATTCAAAGCTCACTTGAACACGTTTAAAGAAAATTGTATGGTTACCAAAGTAATTTTCAAACATCTTATAATAGCCTCCCAGCTTAGAAACCATTACAGTTGACCTCTTAAATGTTTGCTGACAGAAAATAATGAGAAATTTTTTATGCTAAATGTTGCTTAAAATAGTACTTATTTTTACCAGATGTTTCTTGTAGAAATTCAGCAGGACATCCACAATTTTCAAATGTGACTTAAAATTGTTTCTATCTTTTATTAAATGTATACTACTGAACTTTTATGTTAAAAATTATTTTGGTGGTTGTATCATTGGTCTGACAGGATATAATATTATACATTGATAACAAGATGACTGTAAATGAATATTAAAACTATTTTAGCTGATATAGTGCAATGATAGAATCTATATTAAATAAGTGAGATAGATAAAATAGAGAGAATTCTTTTAATAAAAGGGATAAGTGATGTAAAAGTATTAAATAAAACCATTAATACAAAACAAAAGTGTTTGTCATTAAATATCTAGAAGCTGTACTTGAATATATCATTGCAAGTTGTATCATTATTAGTCAATTATGAATTATGGTCATTATTAGAAGGGGAAAAAAATCCTTAAGGTAGCTACATTTTATTACTTAAAAAATTACTTAGCCGACATTTTAAGCAATGCTAGACTTGAAACAATCAATATTCTGATCTAATATAACATGTTCTAACATGACTTTGTTAATGTGTTTGATTTCTAGTTAAATGTTGATGTTTGTTGCCGTTTTTAATTGAATTAATTTATCTAGGTAGTAATGAATAATTAATAACCAATCTCAGAAGTGACTCATCTCCGTTATATTATTATTGGCTACTAAGCAGTGCTTTACATTAATTCTTCTTTTCTAAGTATATAAAGTAGACTATTTTTTTAAATAAAATAAATCTTTGAGTGAAATTTGGAATATTTTTCTGCTTCATGGCTGCATCCTTATTAATTTATGTATCACTAATTTTTCTTGCTAGTACTTTATTGATAGATTAAGAAGACTCATACAAGACACATAACTTGTACCTACATGCTCTATAAACATTTGATGGTTAATATTTCTTGCCAAATCCTTCCTTCACCCTAATAATAATAGTTAATATTTCATGCACTTCAGAAGTAGTTTGTTTTGTTTTCTAGAATTATGATTCTTATGTTTTAAGGTTTGCAGAAAAACGCGTTGTAAACATCTTTATGTAATTACATGAATATGTAGTCTACTTGAGAGTTGATGCTTTTATTGGAAACTGAAAAAAACACATTAGAATTAGTATTTTATTTTCTATGTATTGATTTAATGACTGGTAAGCTACATTTATTTGTAGGGATTTGAATATATTTAACTTGGTACTTTACAAACCTCAGAAGATTCTTCATATTGACTCTTTAAACAATGATTCTGAATGATTAATAAAAAGGTTTATGTGACAAGAGATCCTAAAAAAACACCCAAACTGAAAACAATTTATTATATATATATATATACACACATTTAAAATAGAATTAACTTATCTAGGACAGGCCTAGCCAGCTGATAGTGGGAAAAAATATGACTTTAATAAAAGAACTTACCAAGGCTGTAATCAATAATGGACGTAGTTGTAATTAACTTAGGCATTATAGGGTAAAATATCTTGATAGTTTGGAACATCATCATCATCATCATCATCATCATGAGCTGTTTCCAGCATGTTATCAGGTCACTTTAGTTTGAAAATAAGATTAAAATCACTCTTTATAGTTTTGTGTGTTTGAGTCAAATACAATATACATGGAATTGCGTCATATATTTTAATATTGTAATCTAAAAATGGTTATGCTTGTAAATTGTATTACAAATTATGTGCTTAAAATTATAAGTATATGCTACTTAATAGCTTGAGTCATCTCTTTAAGACCAAAAAAGGATTTTTTATATGTTTTTATTATTATTTTCGTAAAGACCCGTGTGGACTTGATATTTTTGAATTATCCACTATTCTGCCCATGGGCATTCAAGAGTCTAATGTGCAATATCTGAGAGAAGAAACAATTAGATTTGCATGCTAAGTTTGGCTAGGATTTAGTGTGGGAATCCTGAATTGATAAACTACCATGACATTTGTTCGGGCAAATTAACTACACTTCTTATGAAAATATGTTATTTACTGTCCACTGGAAATTCTCTACATGATTTAACTGTAATGTTGATTCCTATTGCAGAAGTTAGAATGTCCGAGGATAAATACACTATAATACAAGGTGTCTACCATCCGGGAAAACTGAAATTAGCCGGGGAATTTGTCGATAATTTGGTAAATTGCAAAAAAAAAATCTGGGAAAATTTTTACTCAAAATATTAAATCAGTAAATTACAATGTAATGCAAACTCATAGCAGTGTTATGCAGGGGGGTTTTATAGTGCAATAGTTAAATCTAGTAAATGCATAGGAGATTACCCATAACTGGTGTCACACACACTGCAGTGCACTTCACAAGTGGATTACTAGAGATGTACACACTAGAGAGTTTAACCATAATTCTCGTATCAACAACTTTCCTAAGTATTTTAAAATTAAAATAGCTGGAAATATAATATATGAGACAAGTACATTATTTAAAAATTAAGAAATAAAAAAAAATATTTGCAACCTTGAATTTCTTTTAAAAAATGACGTTTTTACAATGATCTAGAAATAATTGTGCATGGTTTATTGGAAGACCCTTTAAAATTTAGTTTTATTATGTTCTAATGGTTTTTATTTCACTATACAGTAGATTCTTTATTTACAAGCAGTTATTTTGAGTTGTGGATTATTCCACTAATTTAATATTGTTAATTAGTTTTAATTTATGTCAAATAAAAATGTAAAGCAATTTAAAAAAACGTGTATTTTTGCATGAATCTTGTAATAAAACAATTTCGTACATATATTGTTTTGAACAAGCACAATTTTTTAAACATAATAACACTTAGAAGTTGTATGCTTAAAAAGTTAAAGTCCCCCTCCCCCAATACCCGGTATTTGTGATTTTTTTAAAATTATTTCCTACCGCCTTCCTTCTCACTATTGTGGATTATTGAGAGTCTACTGTATCTTGCTCAGCATTTATCCTCTAAAAATAATGTATTATTGTGTTATTTTATCTTATCATAATATAGTGTTTGGGATTGAATAGAAAAACTCTCAACATGCAGTTTTTATATACTATTCTTTAAAAGGTATGTGGACTTACTATGTTTTGGACCAAACATCAACATCTTCAGGGAATAAATATGCTCTGAGAGTGGATTTTATTGTTACATGAAGCTCTGCCTGGTTCTATATTGTTTATATTTAGTGATTTACTTATTTCACTAGTTAATTTTTGACTGTTTAACTAACGTTTAAGAACATTCCTCTTTCAAAATCAAAGCAGTTTGACATTATTTGGTCTTACTACATTCTGCATGTAATATACTTAAATGTATGGTTATTTTTATTCAATTAATGAATGCTAGTATAGTAATTAAAAGAAGTAAATTTAATTAGTTTTTTATATCACTTGAGCATTAACATACCTCAAAAATTCATAGTTTATGCTCGAGTTGTATTTGTACTGTGTATTTTTATACAGAAAAAAAAGGTCAGTTTGTGTTTTGTTTGTGAGTAGCATATTCATTAAGGGTTGATAACTAAGAAACTACAAATGTTTTAAAAATGTGAGAGGGAATGTAAAGAGGGGGTCAGGGCAAAAATATGTTGGCACTGATTTCTGGTTGCATACCACTTGAACTACAAGTTGTTTTTGTAGTCAAGACCTTGAGGGTAACTAATATCCATGAATATTTTACCTCTCTTTTATAGCCAGATTTCAGAATTTTATAGAAGTTTAAAGTGTGAAAATATCTCATCTAAATCAACGAGGGTTCTCATTGTTTTTGCCCCGACACACTCGTATAAGATATGCATGTAAACATTGAAGTAATAAGGGATAAAAAAAATCTGTCTAGATAATGGTAAAAAATTAGAAATTGAAAAGGAAGTGATAAATGTTTATTTAAATTGTCAGCACTCTATGCTGGAGGCAATGTAATCACTTATTTTTTAAATACATTTAATATTTTCCAATCATAATTAGACATAAATTGATTGTGGTTTCACTGCTTAAGTTTTTTTTAGTATGTAATGTAAAATATATATGGTTTGCATTATCATAGTATATACACTAATTGTCCATAACTTTTAAAATAAATGTATGTTTATCAATAAATTTACTAAAATACAGTTTTCTTATGAATTATGTATATCCACTCAAACTAAAAAAAAAGTTTCTTCCCCCAAACCAATTGAAAGTCTAGTTATATTTGATATAACGCTGTGTAAAAATATTTGTATGACTTTTTGTATTTCTTTGGGTACTAATAACTTATTTATTTGCACCTGAAATATCATTAGAAACTGAGTTTGGTTTACTGACTGTGGTTTTTCATAACTTCACTAACTTTTTTCCAATCCACTCCATTCAAATGCGAGTATCATTTACTCTAAATCCCACCTTCCCCATTTCTAATCCATTAGTGTAAATATGTGATAAACCCAAACATGTAGTAAGAGTCGGCGCCTAAAAAGAAAGTTTGTTTTTGAATCACATGAGTAATCAAATTGTAGTATTTTGATAGATTAATCATCTTATTTTGCTTCAAGGTGATGGACATATTCTATGTTTAGCCGATAAACACTAGTGGCATACTCTTTAAAAAAACGAGTTATCTTTTCCTTGCATAAGGAAGGTTTCATGATGTTTCACAAATTTTAAGTAGCATTTTCTATTCTACATTGTTCATTCTGTATTCATTCTCAAAGTAGATTTACTTTGGCTAGTTCTAACTATTTAATTTAATATTGTTGGCCTGTCAAGGGTTCAACCCTCCACCCCTTCCCCAAAACGACATATAGTATATAACCTGTATCAGTGAGCACGCTGCCTTAGTGTCAAGTTCATCTAGTCTGGTTTATCAGTGATGGTGTATTTTAAATCCTATTCTCCTTCCATGCAAATGTGTACACAAATCTAGCTTCCTCTTCCCTACTTCATCAGTATAAACATGCGGCCATGCTGTTAGTAATATATAATTTAGTTCCATCAATCTTTTTTTGTATCATTTCATGAGTATATATTTTTTTATGACCTAATCAAATATTAGGCATAAAGTTCAATTAAGATTTAAAGTGTAACATATTTTTTAATATTATGTGAAACCACATGAAAGTAAATATATTATTCATTTTTATATAGGCCTACCAATTAACTAATTTCACTGCTCTGGTTAGATGGAAGTAGTCTTTGTTAAGCTAAAACCTGCATAAAAAGGTGTGTGCCAGATCATATTCTCTATATCTGATTCCAAGTATTGACAACCCGCTTTGGTGGCTACATAGTCCAAGGTGTCACTGGACTAGTCCAGTGGTCTTCAACCTTTTTCTTTCACATACACCGAGAATAATTTCTCAACTTTTAGCATCGCGTCTCGACACCCATTCAGGTTATACATGTATGTACTATTCACGTTAATGATTCTAGGAACTAAAAAGGTTTATTTAGAGGAAGTGTACCCATATTTGTGGGCGGGGGAGTGGAAAACCATTTTAGAAAAAATACCCTTCAAACCTTGATTTCCCTGTCGTTGCCAGTCCAGTCTGCAGCGAGAGTAGCGTCTTAGACCGTGTACTCCTAAAAGTTGTTGCACCGCTGCTCAGATAATTCTCCACCTTAATCACTTATTTAAAATATAAACAATAATTGTTATTCTTCATGGAAAAGATAACAAATAAAATGAATCTTAACTATTGAATAACTTTTTGCAATTTTTGAAATAATTATCAATTATTCACATTTGAGCATTTTGTATTTATATCAAATAGGTCTAAAACACTAACCTATCTTATACTTTCCCTTTTTAAAATAGTTACCACAACATATTTAAGTGTTTTTTTATTATGATCAATTTTTATGTTTATTACCTTATCAATATTGTAAGGAAAATAAACCCAATAATCGGCATCAATTCAGCCGGCTAACTGGTGACAAGGGGTAGGTCATATATAAGCAGCTTGTGCGCATAAATCCACACAGAAAAATTGTAATCAGACAGAATACAGTAATGGAGAAAACATATATCACACCGAATTATAGTAATCCAAGAGAGAAAACTCAGTTTGTAACAGCACTAGCTCTGACTCTCTTTGTCAGTTCGTTAAATAACTATCATTTAATGTCAATTTTATAATAGTGAAAGTGTAATCAACTAAATAAATCATGTGCATCAATTTTTACTGATTTCAATCAGATCATGATATAGCAGTGAGATTGTAAGTACGCTGCAAGGCATACACGCGTCGTCACACAAAACAGTATCATTATAATGACTGCCTAAGCGTGGGGCATGCACAGCTCTACATCCTCATCATTTAAATCTGGTAATACTATATGTACTAATTATGCTAATGATTTAAGGATGAGGAAGGATGACTTTAGAAGAAGACTGAATGGAGAATGGAAAACCATCCTTGGTACACCCATCCAGGATTTAAATTCCTATCTTATGTCATCGGCAATCCAGAGAGTGATGCTCAGTGACGCTCAAACTCAGGCCAGCTGAAAGTTCCAGATATACAAACCTGGTGCGTGTTTCGGAATTTGATCTATACACACACAATTATATTCTATACTTTTGTTTTTGTTGCACATCCTGCTACCTGTCCGGATCGTAAAAATTTTAATCTCACCACTGGATGAGGGATGAGTAGGATATAATTTAGAAGAAATGTAAACATTTTTGAGAGAGTGAATTGTGTGAAGCCATCTAATAAAAACCACCCTTTGTAGATGCCGCTATATTCCAAACCTTAAATCTCTTGACACTGGCGAAAAAAAGACCATAAGAAGCTGAAGTTTATTTCGCTGCCCTCTGATGTAGGTCTGCATTAGCTATTTGATGCTTTGTATATCAAATCATTATTGTATATACTATATTATAAAGATATAAAAACTGATATTTCTTCAGATGTTTATGTAAGTTTGCGAAATACTAGAGAGAAGTCGTATTTAATAAAGTATGTAAATAAAAATTCTCAAAGTGATGAAATTTAGCACAGTTTAGAATATTTCTAAATTATGTGTATGTTTTGTAACTAGTCGCCCATCCTATCTTGCTCCTCTTCATAAGGTGCCATCCACAGCAGTCAGTAGATTCCAGTAGAGCATCTCGGGGTTATACAGATAATTGTGGGGGTAGATGGACACAGCCGATTAAATAGATACCACTATATCAGGTAGAACTAGAAGTTTTATTTTAGATAGAATTTGACAGACATAGCAAAACATTTGTTATGTAACGAAAAAGAAATCTATTCATGATTGCACGAAGCTACAAATATACAGGTAATATTGTGGTCCATCAGCCACGTATTATATATTTTCTACTCCCCATCTCTATACTTCTCCCCCGTTGAATATGCGGGACTTGATAACGGAACTTCACCACCCGAGCACTTTCTTATAATTAACCATTTGATAGTAATGTAACAAGTTACAAGACAGATGTAACAACTTACGAATTATGGCTTAATCGAATGGGGGACACCCACCGAACCTCCAAGACGAGCTGCAGCACACGGCACTAGCACTGACCAACTTACTCCAAACAACCACCCGATAGACTGACGGAGCGTTCAACAGGCGCCACCTAGCGTCAAACCCGTGACTGGCGAGAAACAAAGGAAGATAGTTGCTTCTTCTGGCCATGTCAAGTTTCTAGGCTATTCGACACGTTGCTTGGCCCATCTCGACATCCCGTCCTCTCGCTTCTCCTTCCTTCCCTCTCTCTCTGTCAACTTTAACTTTGTATATATAGTGGTGTGCTGGTGGTCTATGGTCACCAGCTTATCGAGGTGAGAATGGCGACATAGGGCAGGGGATTATTATTACTATTATTATTATTTGTATCTAAATTATATTTCGGCGTAATAGGGGAAAACTTTATAAATTATTGTTCTGCACACTTAATCTTAGTTTGAATGTGAAATCTTACTATGTCATGCGCTTCTCGCTGCTGTCAAATGTCGTCGCCTTTCTGGGCTCCAGCCCTATTTATTGCGCCTATTGGCCTTATTGGTATATTTACATTCCATTGAATAAGCAGAGTAAAACTCTGCTTCTTGGGCTTTCTTCCCATCTAGTATTTAGTTATGAGTATGCTTAGGATTAGCTGTCGTCTGGGTAGATTACATTATATTAGGAGACAGGTCACTAATAGGATAGATTGGGACTTGGTCCACTATTGGTCGTTATTATTGTATAACATTATTGATATTTGTTGGGGGTTATGAGCGCTTAACGCCTGTGTGTTACGCGGGACCTTTGAATATCATAAACTTTAAAGATCACCTTGATGGATTGGACGTTCTTCGAACCTAGGATCATAGACTTTGATATAAGTCAAGTAGGATTTTTGTCTGATATGTTTAATTACGTTCGTCGCGCATTGTTGCATTGTTGAGTTATTGTCTCCGTGATCTAAATGGAACTACTACTCGTTAGGAAGGAAGACGCGCTTCACGCTCTATAATTGTTGATATTCTATAATGCGTACCTTTTCATTGTTTATGACAAGTAAAGATATGTTGTTAAAATTAGGCCATTTCGCCTGATTTTCCAGTCATCCTCACCCTAGTACAGGAAAGGGAGGGGGGAGGGGGTGGGGTTGCAGTAATAAAGAGAATTAAATTAGGCCTAGACAAATGGGAAATGAAAAATGTATATATCAGTTTAGTACTCTTAATAACTTGAGCGTATTAATATGTAAACAATGGCAAAACTAATATAATTTTAAAAATGAAATGGGTGAGAGCTAAGGACCTAAAACCTTGACCAGTTTACAGGCCGGATAGTAATATAAAAGTGTCGCAGACAAGTGGGTTGGTCTGATACGTCTTGTGGGCCGTGAGTTAGCAAAACCTAACCTAAGATTATACAGCCACCAAAGTCAGTGCCATTTGTATTATCTTCACTAAATGTATAATTTTCCTCTTAGTGTTTGAAACTTAACGAAGTTTATTATTTGTTTACTTCTTCACAGAACTGTAAACAATATCGCGTCCTAATTCATGTGTTCATGAAGGTGGTGGGACATTACTATTCGTTTCTCTGGTAAGTTTCATTCCCTGATGGCAGCTTGAAATAACCAATGAAATCCTTCCTCTCTATAAACCTCTATAGTTTTACAACCTCTATGTTTTTTTTTATTACCATGTCAACCATTGTTAGAAGAAGAAAGCGGACTCTTAAAGAAAGTGACCCGCTGGTTTTGATACATGAAGTAAATGTGAGTGTAAATACAAAGGATTGAATTTGAGGTATGAAGTTTTCCGTTCCATCAGCGAGTGCCGGTTGTAGTCGAGGACTGGACCTCATTTTTCTCTCAAACGGGGAAGATTCGCGAGCGGCTTTGTTCATTTTGAAGATCTAGAAGCGTGAGTGCTGCAGCCATGGTCAGAGAATGGTATGCGACTTGTTTTTGGCATCATCACCTCAAGTACTACAGGGAAACGAGTGAGATGTTTTATTATTATTGACAGTTCAGGACCACTAATTCGCGGTTACCACCAATTAATATAAGTTATTTACTTAAAGTCTTTTATGCCGCAATGTTTCACGGCTTAGATTTATAAATTATTCTGGTACCGGATAGGTAGGACTTTCTTTTAAAATTACATTTGCCACAATTAATATATATATATAACCCACTTTGGTAGTGTAGTTGGCTAACGTGCTTGTCGTGTTGAGCTCACCCGCTGAGGACGGGGAGATCGAGATTCGAATCTCGGTCGGGTGAACTGAGGGTGGTTTTTCCTAAATGGTTTTCCACTCTTCCTTCATGCAAATGCGGGTTCATTTCCTCTAATCCAACCTTCCCAATTCCTAATCCATTAGTGTAATTAGTACTTAAAAGCGTATAACCTGAACGGGTAGTAAGGCGCTAAAATATATATATATATACTCTCTTGAGTATTTGATTCTTAGATATTTGAAATTTCACTATACTTACCATATGATTTTTTCTTTTTCTTTACTTCTATTTTTCTTCAAAAGAATAAATAAAAATTTAATATATTTTTTCTTAGGTTTTTTTATTTGACAAACTTTCATTTTTTTGTTACATTTATGTTCCACCCTTCTGGTGAAATTGTTGGTTCTTTTTCAAGCTCATAATAAGAGTCATTTAATTTGTGAGTATCACTCAACTCACTGGCGCACACCTTTTATTTCACTAGTATTTAGAACTTCGCCACGAGCTACAGGATTACCGTAGATACATATCAGAAGGTAAGTTTATCTGGTAATTATGTCTATCGCTACTGGGCCACATTAAAGCCAACAAAAATATCCTTCCTTGCTACATCACCGCGGATACATTGAAAGGTTAGAGTCTCAGTTTTTTTTCAGGTGCTCTACCGACTGAGTTGTTCGATAAGTACAACGTGGGAGCGAGGTTATTACTACCCCACCGATAACGTTACAGAACATAATATTTTACAGTGAAAAGAAGTAATCCACACTGATGCAATGGTCACCTATTTAAAATGATTCATTAGGGCTCACTCCTGCCAACCTAGACTTTCATTCTTTTGAATCAATTAGTCATTCCAATAAAACTTTAGGAAAATCTTTCATAGAGATTACAATTAAATGATTAATATATTGTTTATTAAAACATATTTTATTAGATAAAAGAGTTAAGTAATTTATGCCAAACATCGATATGTTTATTATGTAGTAGAACCTACTTAATATTAACATGGTTAAACTTTCATAAAAATAACATGATTTATTTTTTTAAAGTCAAAAGGGATATCAAATATACACACAGGTCCATTTGGAACAAAGCACTGGTTATATCATGGTTGAAGTAGAAGGGATAGTCAGTCACTAATCAATACACTTACTACAGTAATGCTAAGTTATTTTTTCGTTGAGAAAAAACAGACACACATGAAACCACATTTAAAACACTAGCTATTGCCAAACTCATGCGACTACTTTAGGAGTATAAATCATACTCAAGCACCTGTGCGTGATACACATTTGAGTTTAAAATATGTTTTGTGTGTTTTTTGTTTCAACCGTTTCTACCAAAGAAAAATGTGCTGGTAATTTAAATAATGATTCCACTGATTCCTCTAGCTACATTCACACATTTGTTTCCTGGAATTACAATGTTTATTTAACCAGTGTCATTTTCTCTAGCACTAGCCTTTAAGTCACCTCCTGTTTACCAAACATTATTTGAAAGTTACATAGAAAATATTATTTAAAGCTGTAATGATGGAATTAAAAAAGAAACAGTAAAAACACATGACATTTGATTAAGTGTCAAAAAGAGTAACATTCTCATTTAACTTACATGCCTTAAGGGAAAAAATCATTTCAATTTTGGTTAAGACTAATAATTTTTCAAAAAGTTTAAATTGATCAATAAAATACCAAATAATCTAAATACAAATAACTTGCAAAAATAAAGCTCTAAACTACAGAAGCCCCACGACTTCTTTGGTGCTTACTGACAGCTCACAGCTTTGAAAAGCTACCAGACCAAATTATGTATCCCTACGCCGAACCATATGATCTGCAAAAACACGTGTTTAGCAGCTGTCACTCCTGACAGTCAAAATTTAGGTATATACCTCAATGTTGACTGTCAGAAGTCAGCTGTGAGCTGTCAGTCAGCACCAAAGAAGTCATGGGGCTACTGTAGAGATGTCAAATCCATTTTTTTACAAATCAGAATTTCCAATTTACCTTTGAATCTCGAATCTTGGAAAAAATAAAATGATAACTAAATGTTAACATTCTTTATTATAATCTAAATTCATTATGACATTCATACATTCAGTTAAATGTTAAATTACTGGTATGGATGTTAAGTTCATTCTATAATCATGATACAACAATAATCAGTTGTTTTTTCTTCCTTTTTTTTAAGATTTGAGGGCCTCACCATTACTCTAAGCAGATATTTGGAAAGCTTTAATCAAATACACCCTTTAGTAAAATTAACTGAAAAATTATAGGGTTTCAAATTCATACACTTTGGTAACCACATGGCCAAAGATATTAAATTTACAATAAATTGAAATGCTTGTGAAGAGATTTAATTTCAGTTGTATGCACAGGGAGTGGTTTTCCTATGCCCTTCATGCATCCCCTCCAAGATACTCACCCAAACTCCTAGAATAAGCCATTAATTAATTAATAATCTTGGTATTGAAAGAATTAGTAAAAAAACCATTAGATTTTCCTAAAAACTATTATATACCACCAATCCTGTGTTTGTATAGGAAAAGCTTATAAGAAATTACTCGAAGACAAATTTTCACTTTTTTCTATCATTTTCAAACTAAATCATGGAAACAAAGTTCCCTGAGAATTCTAGGTTTTTACAAGCAATTTTTCAGATTTTTTCAGACTTAAAAAATTCTACATTTTAGCTAAAAAATATGAATTGTCATTTTAATAACAATAAACAACTTTTTATTTCTAAAAAGAATTCAATATAGGTAATTAATTTAATAAAAATAATTACGAATTTAAGAAAATTCGTAATTTTTTTTTTGTAATGTAGCCAAAAAATTTCAAACAAAATTAATGACTAACTTTCTCTAGGTATTAAAACCCAATTTAAAAGTATTATAAATTAGCTTACCTTGATTTGATTATTTAAATAAATTTATAAACCTCTTTCTCAACATGTCATAAATTAATTTCATATTTGTGAATTGACTTTTGCATATTACAATACTTCAAACACTTTAACATACATTTTAAAGCAACCATATTCTTTACATGAAACACATATGCTTACCAGCTGTTCATGAATCAATAAACAATAATCTGCTTACTTGTACAAACCTGTCTCTTTATGTTTCAAACATATTACATTTTCAAATGTCCACGTGTCAAATTATAAATATAGCTTAGTTCGCATGATATGATTTTTTTTATTATAATCTTTTATAATATTTATTTGTGACGATAGTATCTAAGTGATTTCATATTGTTTTTTAAAAAATATTGGAAATTCAAAAACTTCCTTGAGAATTGCATTTTCCAAACAAAGATAGGTTTCCTGAGAATGCCAGGTTTTTCATGTGAGTAGACCATCCCTTTACTTGAAAATATGTTTTAACTAGCACACCCAATTTGTCTTGATTAGAATATCAAAAATATTGTTTTAATTCAAATTTTTTATTGTTAGGCTTGCTAAATTATCACATCCTTTAATAAATTTTCATCAAGTGAACAAAGTCAAGCAGTTGATTAACGTAACAATTGTTGACATTTACACTTCAAAATCAATGTGCACAACTAAAAAGAAATAAAATGTTTAAAGTCAGTTATAGCACTTTTTATACATTTTAAGAGTTTATTATGCAATAATTATAATATAGTAAAATTCCTTTTAGAAAATACTGCCTAAAATACCAAAGCGTACCAAAACACGGGACAGGTATTTCTGCGCCATATTTTACAGTTTCTTCTGTTTGTAATTTGAATAAACATTTTCGATCATCAACCTCAACACTGTTGTATTTCACCTTTCAAAGAATAATCCCAAAAAAACATTTGATTAGTGTCACAAGCCTAGGGTAGCACCACAGTCTTGGTCGGGCGCTTCTTGGAGCCAGGCACCGGCAATACTTTGTTATTAGCGGCCAACTTCACACCCTCATGTTTCAGCAGCCACATCTTCACCTTCTGTCCCCGGGCATAGTTCCCCAGACTAAGGTCATTACGGATCACACGATGGCAAGGGATGATGAGTTGGATGGGATTATTTGCCATTGCGGTGCCCACAGCTCTCGCTGCATCTGAACAGATCAAGACTATATTAATAAATAAGGGTTTACAAGTAATTGAATTTCAAGCTTGAGCCCAAACATTTAACAGATACTCAGAATGAGATAGCTTTCCAGGCAAATGGCAAATTCAAGCTTTTGTACAGGGCTATTTTTATGGTGCATTGTATGTCCGGTGATGCATGACTTGTTATGTACCTTTTACTCTGTCTGAATGTTGTCTAGTAAATGTGCAACTTAAATAATATAATATTTTCATTATCAAAGTATTTTTGTTTTTAGCACCCGTTCAGGTTATACGCCTATTCACTAATTACTCCTATGTGTTAGGGATGAGGAAGGTTGAATTTAGAGGAAGTGTACCCACATTTGTGTTCAAAAAAAGGGTGAAAACCCACTCTTATTCCACCCAACTGGTATCAAACCCCCATCTCTCCATCAACAGCCAGTCTACTGCAAGAGTAGCACCTTGGTCCATGTGGCCAAGAGTGGAAGCAAGTATTAAAGTATTACTGTAATGCTATTGCAATTTTAAAGATAATATATTTAGTTTTAAATATATATATGTATATATTAACAGAAGTCAACTCTACGCCTTATTAAATTCACGCAGGTCCTTAGAGATAAAACATTCACAATTCACTTGTATCAATTAATGTAAGATGGGGTTATGTAAAATAAACACGGTACTAGCAATCTATTTTATTTAAAAATTTATGACCAAAAAACAACCAAACCTTATCCTGTAAAACTACTTAGTTAAAGGGGGCCGATAATTTAGTAACAGTTTGCCTCCATTGGTAATTGAGTCCGGGACTTCTTGGTGAGCTTTAATGAAACTGTATGGATGCCAATACCACCCTACTTCTAAATAAGCTTATGTATCGGTAACTCACTTGGTTTGTTGATCAATGAGGCCAGTTCACTGTAGGAGACAGTTTTACCGGGACCAACATTCTTTGATAACACCTGGCACACTTGTGTACGGAAGTTTGCTGGAACGCAAACAATAGTTACATATATTTTACACATAAGTACACACAAAGAAAGATATTTTATTTTCATACAAATTTATTTATTTAGAATTATGGTAAAACACAAAAACATCAAAAAATATCTGGAATAAACAGGCCCAGAGCTAATTATTATTATTATTAGCACCGCGTCTTACTACTTGTTCGGGTTATACGCACCTACGCTAATGTGTAATGGTAGGGAGATTGTGAGATGAAATGGAGGACCTACAGTTTAACGTGGAATCCGAACCACGGTGGAGACCTGGCATTCCCCACAATCACAAGATGTCTTGTCAGAGGTGAAGGAAGGGTTTGGTAATCAGATAAATCTTTGCTGGGACCGAGGATTGAACCCCGGCCGCCAGCACAGAGGTCTGACACCTTACCCCTAGACCACCAGGTCACCCCCAGAGCTAATGATTAAGTAAATGAAAACAATGAATTAGGATCAAAATATCATCAAAACTATGCTCCGTATTTTATATCTTGTAATCAGCGTTATGGAGTCGATACACTAAGCCTACGACTCCTCTATTTGACTACTGGATCAAACTTATTTTTAAACTTAAGTATTAATTTTAATTAGTAACAACAAATTTACTGCAGTAAAATTATCCAGACTTCATGGGAAGATTCTTTAATCCAAATTATAAATTTTGATCCTAAATAATAAAGAAAGGTTTAAAATGTTAGATTATTATAGGCCTAAGTTTTTATTTTGAAGTCAAGAGTATGTACATTTTTACCGACTAACTCCACCTAAAATAGCTTCAGACTCCCAACTCACCAGCACGGCTTGTGATTATAATAATTTGTTTGTTATGTTGGGTTATTTTAAATCCCTTCTACAAAAGTGGACACAAAATTACACAATGGAAAAACACCTAATGACCTCCCAGCATTAGCCAGAGGCAAAGAAACATTTCTTTCATAGGGCTGCAAAAAAAGTTTTACGAAGTTATATATAAAATTAAAATAATATAACGTATCTACAAAATTTATCTTGAAAACTAACTTAAGGTTGACACACACCCATAAAACATATAAAAAAATATAATATTAGTAAATTAGAGCTTTAAGCTTTAAATAAATTTGCATGAAAGAGAAGCGAACTGAAAAACTACAAAATATAGTGATTTGAACGCATATGTATTATCATCCACGGCTCTTTAACAAATCTTGTTCAAAATTTATATTTGAAGAGTGTTTCATATTAAGTTATGATTATCAATAAAATTAACGTTTGTTTTTCTGCAGAAAACTTACTAACGAGTACTTTACTGATAAATGATTTTTTGAAAATGTGTCACAAATAACAATACTAACCTAAATGAGGTATACGTATAATTATGTTGTACCATTTATCTTTGGTTTTAAGAGGTCACTACTCACTGTTAGCACCGGCAGAAGGACACAGGCTTGGCATAAACGTGTGGTTGATGGCTTGAACGTCATTAAAATAAATCTTGAGCCAATACAGCACTTGGTCAACTATTTCTCCATCCTTTGGTCGGATCTTATCCATCAGAGTAACTGTGACCCTAAAAAAATTGGTAATGTTTACAAACCTGTAGCTTTGAGGAATTGTTGTGTCACAGTTGCACTTTGAAACTTTTTGGTTTAAATTCTGGAAGATCAAAAAGTAGAATTTAAGACAAACAAGCTGATATACGTCATAAATGCCTATACATCACATTATATATAACCCAGATCTATATTCAGGACATGTGTCTGTCTATGGTAAAATTGTGGGAGGAAGGCAGGTTTATAAATTACAAAAATATTTTTTTCCAATCAAAATTGACAGCTGCTGATCATAATATAATTGTGGACCTATGAAAGTAGCACTAGTTTAGGGCTGACAGATTTCACCCAGTTGCTATTTATTCTTACTTTATATAGGTCAGATATGTCTATAAGAAACACAGGTTACACATGGAAACCACACATTTATTAAGTGTGTAGGCCTAGATGTGTGGTTTTTACTGTTCCTTCCTTGTTTGGTTTTTTTCCCCCACCATGTCTTACTACCTGACTGGTTATTTTAACTACACTAGAGCAGTTGTCCAACATCTTGACTCAGTTGTCAGCTGTCTACTAAGCTAAGAATCCCAGGTTCATTTAGAGACAGGGCCGAAAATGTATCATTACTGGTAATGAAATGTAGGTTTACCCTTTTACAGTGATGACTTAATAGTCGTGAGTATGTTCTAGATTTAAGTTAGGTTAAAACTAAGTTCAGAAATTGCACATTAAATACATAAGATAGATTTTAAAAATTGAGTTTTAAAAAGTAAATAGAAGTATTAAGAGAAGTTATAATTTATAGGAAATGTGATCTCCATTTTCAAAGAGGGAGGGTGAAAAACCATTATGCCAAACCTGTCTAGGATTCAAATCCTCGACCTTTACACCATCAAAAATTAATGGAGACAGGTGGTTTGGGGGACAAGTTTACATTATTTGAAGTTAGGTTGAGTTTAATATAATAAAGTAGGCCTAGTCAATCATTATTATTAGGCCTATTATTAGTTGGTCGGTCTTACAAGTCCATTCCTTTTTTCAGTGAACTTAGAACGCCAATTTGCACCTTAACCTCTGGCTCCTCCTTCAGCTACCAGAATATTCTTCAGTTTATAGCAGTTTACTGACAAAGAAATAATTTGTAAGTTATGCCGGGATCACAATCAACTTAAAGGTAACTTAACGTAAAGGATCTCCTTGTGTGTTTAAATGGAAGCGATCACAAGGCAGTTAATTTAATGTTGACGTGCAATTAAATTAACGTAAGATGTCCTGAAAGGTCTTTTGCTTTAAGTGAATGTGACTTGAAGGGTATCACGTGATCTAGCCAGTCAATCATTGTGAGCGACGTCAACAGGGCTATTTAGTAATTCATTTGTTGGTATTATGACCAATGTTTACTCTTTAACGTAAGTTATAGTGATCAGACATTGAAACAAGAAAATTAAATGAAAATAGGGAAGCTAAATTTATCAAAAAAGTGTATTAATAGATATTTATTATACCGATTGAAAATTGTAAATATTCACCAATCATCACTGTACAACTAGTACAAATCACAAATCATACTCGAGAATGAAGATGTTTAGTTAGATGAATCGTGATCACACATACGTTAAGTTAACGTTACATTAAGTTGATCGTGATCCCGGCATTAAGGTATATATGTTAGCAATATTATTTTAAATTAACTTTGTTCCGGAGTTTACAAAATTTCATTATGTATTTTTAGTGAACTTTAGTACCTTGAAATGACATATAGTTTTAATATGAAAGTAGACCTACTTTTAAGTTTGTTTTATTTTGTAAGCATGAATAATAAATATTTACTTTATGTAGAAGCATAATATCCAAATAGGCATATATATTAGATAAGAGTGTACAATAGAAAAATAATAGTGTGATTACACATACAGATGTTATTAACCTTTGTGCTTTGTACCTTACCCTTGGTTTGGATTAAAGTTCTCATCACCAATACCACCTTCTTGGTTTAATTTGTGAACACCTTTATTACACACTGTTAAAATTATCCTTCCTATTGGAGAATTTAAAATATAGTCATTTATATCACACATTTTGAATATACTATACAGCTCACCGATACTGGTTATTGAAACGGGTTGCATCAGGGCTGCCAACACTCGGAAGCGATACTACATGGTTCGTCTTAGATAATTTGTATATGGACCCAATTGAAATGAATAAAAGTTAGATGGATGAGTCCGCAGTTTAAATAGAAGTTTTCGTGAGAATTGAAAGCATGTATGAAGATAACAGGAGTTGTGTTAAGATGGAGAGTGGGAGGAGAAAGTGGTTCCAAATAAAAAAATTGAGTGAAGCATTAGAGCGCCCTCTCATCTTTATTATGTGTAATGGTACGGTAATGGAAATGATCATGAATGAAGTGACAGCAAAACTCGGGGGAAGAACTGATGAAAGCCATCATGTGATGTTTGCTGATGACTTAATGGTATGGAAGGAGCAGGAAGAGGAAGGACAGGAACAGTTACAGGAATGGAATGAGGAAATGAAAGATTATGGAATGAAATCTAGTATGACAAAGTGTGAAGTGATGGTAATGACAAGGAAGAGAATAAGACCTAGTAAAGCTATAAATATGGATGGAAAGGAGATGAGAAAAGTACAAATAGTAAAATATTTTGGAAGTGTTATTGATGTAAAAGGTGGACGTAGAGAGGATTTAATGAGAAGAGGAAAGCAGGGAGATTTGTTCTATGGGTGTTTAAGAGACCTGACATGGAGAAGAGAAGTGTCCTTGACGTGTAAGAAACTGTTGTACAGGGCGTACTTTGTACACAAATTGTTACACATGCAGCAGAAACATGAACATTGAATGTAAGAGAGACTAGGAAAGGGGAGACCATTGGTATGAATTAGTGAATAGCATGTTAGCTGTCACGAGAAGAAACAAGATTTTAAATGAAGCTATTCGAGAAAAAGTGAGGGTATATGGAGTACATAGGATAGTAGAGGAAGCAGGACTGAGATGGTATGGGCATGTAATGAGGATAGAAAAAAGAGGATGCCGAAGAAAATGTTGGAAATGAAGTATGTGAGAAAAAGATCGGAGGGGAGGTCAAAAAAGGGATGGGAAGAGCAGATAACAGAAATTATTCAAGTGAGAGGATAAGAATGGAAGAAATTAAAGGAGGAGGAGTGGTAGAAGGATAGAGAAAGATGAAAGCATTTTACTAAGCTGGCTCAGCCACAGTTGGTGATGAAAAGGCCTACATTGCTTGTTTTTATTTTATTTAGCACTACGTTTTACTATCCGTTTGGGTTATACACTTATGTACTAATTACACTAATGGTTTAGGGATTAGGAAGGTTATATACAGAGGAAGTGTACCCACATATGTGTGGAGGGGGAGTGTATAACCATTTTGGAAAAACCACCCGACGGAGATTCAAACCTCAATCTCCCTGTCAACAGAAGTCTAATCTACTCAGAGAATAGTGTGTTAGACCACGCAGTCACCGAAGCGGATACACACGTCTTGTTAATCTCGTGTCTTGTAAAGCACCAGCTAGGTTATTGCATGCTTCCTTAGAAGTTTTTGTTGACTGCACGTGCACAAAATTTATAGATTCTACCAAGAGAGTTATTTTAGATCGAGCTTGTATAGCTTTCTTTACAACTGTAGCTGTAACACATTCCCATAGATCTTAATCCTCCAGATACGTCTGCACAGTAAACTTTCATGTGTCATAGTCCTGTCTCTTGACTGCACCTGATCTGGCGAGAGGTTAAATAGAACCCACTAGGTAGACTCCTTGTATTGTGCGTTACTACCCTGTGAACACTCCTACTGGGCCTTTTGCTTATCCTTACTACCACAATATTTAATAATAGCTGATCAGTAGAGAATTATGTTAATAAAATCATGACAATCACCCATAAGTTATCTAATATTGGCTTAAATTTGAAATAATGAATAGGTGGAAACGAGTTTGTTGACAGGGTTGCCCGATGAATACAAACCCATGATCATGGGTGTAAAAATCATGTTATATATAATTCTGGTAGTACCATGAAGGATTTCATATGCAAAGTAGGGGATAATGGACCACAACCTCAGAATCGTTTTGTAAAATGCAATAATGATAAGGGGATGGGACTGCGCTGTTATAAGTGCAATAAGCTTGGGCATTATGTAAAGTGCTGCACAGATAACACATTTGACAAATAGAATAAGGTTTTGTTAACATATTTTTCCTCTAACACATCGGCAAATAATTATTCTTGATAGTTAGATTCCGGTTGCTCGGCCTGCGTGACTAATTATCGTGACATTCCCAAGGACGAGAGGAAATCTGCTTCCTTAACCATTACTACTGCCAATTACCACGAGATGGTTACTGATAGTATTGGTGATATTGACTTACCAGTGATAGTTTCAAACGGACCTTCAAATATTATGGTAAACGATGTTTACTTCGTCTCTAATTTGAAAACTAATCTTTTGTCAATATGTCAAATTGTAAACAGGGGCAATGATGTATATTTTGATTTGGAAGTAACATCAAAGAAGGGATTGTGAAAGAAATTTAAAAAAAAATTGTTTAGATTTGTACCATCACCAACATCACCATATTAGAGTAAAGGTTCAGTTAAGATATGTCAATCTGTACAAAGATAGAGTGAGAATATGTGGCACAGGTGCCTTGCGTATGTAAATTCTTCTAGTTTGAGGGAGGTTCAGTTTATGGTATAGATATTTTAATCAAGAACCATCAAGTTGTGTTTGTGAAGTATGTGTTTAGGGATAGAATCACCGCTTGCTATTTGAAAAAAGTGATTCCCGAACTAGCTGTTTATTAATTGAATCTGGTTTTCCAAATAGTTTTTGGTCAAAAGCCGTTAACACGAATGTATACTTATTCAATAATTCACCGAGTGAGTGCATTGAATAAACCTCAGAGGAGCTTTAGTAGGTAAAACACCAACCTAGGATTATGCTATATATATAGGCTCATTCTTCTGTGTCTAGCGAAAAACAGAATAAGCTGGACCCAAAATCTAGACCATGCATATTAATAGGAAACAATTTTGAATATAAGGCCCATCGACTGTATAATCCTGAAAAAAGTTAGATTTTGGTGTCCAGAGATGTGACTTCCTTCAAAACGGAGAAGGGTAGTTCACTTATGCCAAAATATCTGATAATGAAAACAGGTAGAGAATTTACCAGAAGAAATTTCTGAAACCCCATATTCCAATTATGACAGTGGCTCAACACCTCATATCAACGTTTCAAATGAAAGGGATGAGTTATAAAATCCACTCATTTTCTTAGAAAAGAGGTTTGGTGTCAAAGATATAGATCTCAGCTTTTTACCTCAACGACAGCCTTCTTCCATAGAATCAGCACCACCTTCACGTAGAAGAGAACGAATTAAAAGGCCCCCAAAGCCTCTGGAAGAATATGTCAGCTACTCCATGTTTGATAAGGAATTTGGTAATCACACATAGGTAGATGAAGCTCTCAACTTTTCCGATAAGGAATCATGGTTCCAAGCTATTAGCTATGATTGAAAATGGCAGCTGGGAGATGGTGGGTCTTCCTTGTGTTAAAATAAAACCTTAACCGTGAATGGGTATTCAAGACTAAACTTGATGCATCTGGATAAATCGCTAAATACAAAGCCCGTCTTATCAACAAGGACTATGTTCAAAGAATAGAATTGATTTTGAAAAGACGTAATCCCTAGCAGTACGTTACATTTCAATTTGATACTTACTTGTTATGGCAGCAGAGTACGATTTAGACATCAACCAACTTGATGCGGTAATGGTGTTTTACAAGGTGACCTTGCCTTATAAATGTATATGGTCTAACGAGAACATTTTTGTGAATCAAATAAATTATGCCACATAAAGAAATCACTGTATGGTCTGAAACAGGAAAGCCAAGTATGGAACATGAAGTTAGATGCATGCCTTAAGAAAATTGGTCTTTAAAGCAGTCTCAGGTTGACTCATGTATACATTACAGAATCATAGGAAAATTAATCTTGATTGTGTCCGTTTATATTGATGACATTATCTTTTTTATTTTCAAATTATAAAAGGCCAAATGAAGATAGCAACAGTCAACTGATGACACATTTTAAAATAATAGGTGTTGGAGAGACGAGATTTATCTTGGAATCCCAAATAAAAACAGACCATCCAAACAAACAAGAATTGATTGATAAACATTCATATATTCAAAATACCTTGAAATTACTCAATATGCAGGAATGCAATCTCTTCTGGCCCTAAGTGAAACATTATCTAAAGAACAACTTATTAAACTTATTCGGAAGATGTCCTAAAGATGGAAGCTATACTCTATCCGGGATTTGCTGTTTACTGCGCGGATATCCAGGCCGGACTTTGGCTACGCTGATAGTTTTCTGAGTCGCTTCAACCATACTCCAGGATCAGCACACTGGGCTGCAGTGAAACGCATACTCAGATACCTGGAGGGGGCCATCGATTGGAAATTTTTGTTCAATGACAAAACTGTTCCAGACACCCCTGACTGTGTGGGATACTGTGATGTGGATTGGGCTATAGTTATCTGGATGAGAAGCGATCTGTAATGGGTTATATATGTCTTAAAAATATCTCGCAGATCTCGTGAAACATAAAAAGCCAAACCATAATTGCTCTCTCAATGAGAAAATCAGAGTAAATAGCTAAGTCTGCTGTTCCACAAGAGGTGCTATGGCTCCAAGGTTTAAGTCGGGAACTTTGCGACCGGACAGAACCAACTCTACTCTCCATATACACAACCAAGGTGCCTTGAACTTGGCTTTGAATATGGTGAATATCAAGAACGCACCAAACTTATTGATGTCAGCCATCATTTTGTAAAGGAAAAGAACCTATGTGGCAGCGATCATTTTTCCATTCTGCTTTCACCACTTCAATATCCTTCCAGTACAGCACGGCTACCCCAATGGGTGCTTAAACGTGCTGACTGGGGTAATTTCCGTGAGCTCTCCAAATATGATGAACCTCATTCCCCTAACGTCGATTTTAAGGCTGGGCATATTACTTCGATGGTCATCGTGGTGGCGAGGGATTCCATCCCTAGATCCTCGCCAAATCCACTCCACCGTCCTGTTCCCTGGTGAAACTAGGAGTGTCGGTTGGCTATTTCTGACCGTCGAAGGGCACTATGTCTCTTTAATTACGTTCTAATTTGGAGAATCTGGAATCATTCCGGATTCTACGTGCTTGAGCTCGCCGTGTCATTCGAGAAAGAAATAAGAGAGTCTTGGAGACAGTTTATTTCTAACCTTACAATCTCCACTCCCACATCTAAGGTTTGAGACAATATTCGTAAATTACGCAGTAGCAAAAATTTCGTTAATAATATACCTGCCTTCAAGTCTAAAGGTTCGCTTGTTCCCTCCCCTGTGGAGGTCGTTAATGCATTGGGCTCGATGTTTACCGTGATTTCTAGTACTGCGAGCTACACTAACGAGTTCGCAGCGCATAAACGGAGCATCGAGCTCCATACTATTAATTTTGGTCTAGACGAACTGACTCACGACCTGTCCCAGGTGGGCAGCACAGCTTCCGGCCCTGATGATATTCATTACGAAATGTTGCGTTAACCGCCCCTTACCGGATGGGCGCTCCTCTTAGACCTCTACAATAGTGTTTGGGAATATCGTCATTTCTCAACACTGTGGAAGCAAGCAACCGTTATCCCTATATATAAAAGTGGCAAGCATAAATTAGAGCCAATTATCTATAGACCTATAGTCTTAACTAGTTGTGTATGCAAAATATTAGAGAAAATGATTAGTAAAAGATTTATATGGTATTAAAAATCCCATATTCCACTATCAGATATGTAATGTGATTTCCACCATAACCGATCTACGATGGATCATCTTGTTTGACTTGAGACAGCAGTTCGTGACGCCTTACTCCACAAACAGCACCTATTGGCTGTCTTCTTTGATTTGGAAAAGCCGTACGACATGACCTGGTGGTACGGCATTTTAAAGACTCTTTTTAATTTGGAGTTCCGGGAAACCTCCAGGTTTTTATTGATAATTTTGTGTCAGATAGACACGTTCGGGTAAGGTTAAACAACACCTTATCCGATGATTTTATTCAAGAAAATGGGGGTGCCTCAGGGTAGTACTCTGAGCTGTATGTTGTTCGCCATCGCAATAAATAGCATTGTGGACAACTTACACCTACCTGTCCGCTCATACCTTTTCGTGGATTAATACGCAATTTATTGCAGTTCATCGAGTCTCCACAGGGCTGAACGGCAGATACAACTAGATGTCAATAATCTTTGGACGTGGGCATCGCGTCACAGCTTCCACTTATCTTCAACCAAGATGACGATTGTCTACTTTCATAGACTACGAGGATTACAGCCAGCCCCCAATATTTTAATTAACCAAGTTATTCTAACAGTATCAGAGACCGTAAGGTTCCTGGGACTTTTATTTGATTTTAAATTAACTTGAATCACCCACATCAAAGACCTGAAAGCTAGATGTGTAAAAGCACTTAATTTTCTTAAATTGGTTATTGGTCGTTCTTGGGGTGCTGATAGGAAAACCTTGATGCACCTCTATAGGGCATTGGTAAGATCGAAACTTGTTTACGGTAGCTTTTTTTTATGGTTTGGCAAGACCTTTGGCATTAAAGATACTAGATAGTGTCCACCATGCTGGCATACGACTGGCTACTGGTGCTTTTCGTAACAGTCCAGTCGTCAGCATCTATGCCAACGTCGGTGAGCCCCTTCTTTATTATCGTTGAGCCCCTTCTTTCTTATCGGTGGTCCTATCTTCTGGAATCTTACGAGTCGAAACTGCATTGTATGCCAAAGCATGTTGCCTACCGTCCTGTGTTCCATCCACCCAACCGAGTCTTGTATGAAACCAAATGGCGTAGTGCAAGGCTGGTGGGGATCCGGATGCTATCGGTTTTCAAAACGTGTGGGATATTTCTGCCAAAAGATATCCCCACAACTCCAGGTCGAGTCTCTCCCTGGAAGATGAGCCTGCCTCAATTCCAGTTTGATCTTGCTAAGTTTTCTAAAGCAACTACTCCACCAATTATATATATGAGAGGACCTTTAACGAGCTGTTCTACACTCGCTTTCAGGGATTTAAGCGCCTCTACACTGATGGCTCTAAATCTGGAGCTTCCGTGGGCTGTGCTTTTGTTATGGAAGGATCCAATTTTAAATTCGATTTACCTGAAGAAATCCGTGTTTTTACGGCTGAAGTGTACGCCCTTTTTAAATCTTTGTGTTTTGTATATCGTAACTGTCACCATTCTGTTCTCATCTGCACGGATTCCATGAGTCCTTTGTTGGCATTATCCACTCTATACTTCTGGAATCCCCTCGTGCAGATAATACACGAGCAAATATTTAAAATTGATTTACTAAACACCTGTCTCTTCTTCTGCTGGATTCCTGGTCACGCTAGTTTTCCGGAAATGAACTGGTGGACCAGGCAGCAAAGTAGGCAGTCCTTCTTCCTCCTGAGGCGAGTTTGGGTGTAATGTTCTTAGATCTAAAGAGCTATGTTCGGCGTGGGGTCTTTTGCATCTGGCACGAGCAGTAGTTTTCGACCCTTGCTCAGAACAAGCTGCGGTCCATCAGGGAGTGTGTCGTGGTGGCCCTCTTCTATACGAGAGTCTAGAAGGGACGAGGTCATTGTGAAAAGACTATATATATATATATATATATATATATATAT